>JAODAL010062272.1:0-19842 GCA_025379985.1 Phyllomedusa bahiana | reverse complement strand
CAAGAATGATACTATAGCTTTGTGCCATATAGGGCGGTATTATTTACACCTTTAACTATTGCTACTTGTGCTGCTTTTTCAGTTTCCTGTCGTTATGTTGTGGGTGCCATCTCTTTCTGATATGGGGCCCAATAAATTCTAGTTACACCTATGGGTGGTACTATAACTATACAGACATATATAGCGGTATTATTTATACCTTTTAATTATTTCTACTTCTGCAGCTATTTCAGTTTCCTTTTATTAAATGATGGAGTCCATTTCAAATTACTATGGGGCCCCTTGCATTCCAGTTACATCTATGGGTAATACTATAGCCATAGGGACATGCAATATATGGTGGTATTATTTATACCCTTAGTTATTGCTACTTATGCTGCTATTTCAATTTCCTTCCATTAGGTGATGGAATTTCAATTTGCCATAGGACTCTGTGAATTCTAGTTAGACCAGTGAGTGATACTATAGTCTTGTGCCATTTATGGCGGTACTATTTACACCCTTAATTATTGCTAATTGTGCTGCTTTTTCAGTTCCCTGTCATTATGTGGTGGGTGCTATCTCATTCTGATGTGGGGCCCAATACATTCTAGCTACTCCTATGTGTGGTATTATAACTATATGGACATATATGGTGGTATTATTTATACCGTTAATCATTGCTACTTATGCATCTTAATTCGTTTCCTTTTATATGATGATGGAGTCCATTTCAAATTAGTATGGGGCCCTGTGAATTCCAGTTACATCTATGGGTGATACTATAGCCATAGTACTATATATGGCGGTATTATTTATACCCTTAATCATTGCTACTTGTGCTGCTTTTCAGTATCCTGTCGTTATGTGTTGGGTGCCATCTTTTTGCTATACGGCCCAATAAATTCTAGTTACACCTATGGGTGGTATTATAGCTATACGGACATATATGGCGGTATTATTTATCCCCTTATTTATTGCTACTTATGCACCTATTTCCGTTTCCTTTTATTACATGATGGAATCCATTTCAATTTACTGTTGGGCCCTGTGAATTCCAGTTACATCAATGGGTAATACTATAGCCATAGGGACATACAGTATATGGCTGTATTATTTATACCCTTAATAATTGCTATTTATGCAGCTATTTCCATTTCCTTTCATTAGGTGATGGAGTCCATTTCAATTTGCTATGGGATCCTGTGAATTCTAGTTACACCAGTGAGTGATACTATAGCTTTGTGCCATATAGGGCGGTATTATTAATACCCTTAATTATTGCTACTTATGCAGATATTTCCATTTTCTTTCTTTAGATGATGGAGTCAATTTCAGTTTACTATTGGGACCTGTGGATTCCAGCTACATCTATGGGTGATACTATAGCCATAGTGTTATATATGGCGGTATTATTTATTCCCTTAATTATTATTACTTATGTTGCTTTCTCAGTTTCCTGTCATTATGTGTTGGGTGCCATCTCATTATCAGGGTCTATAAATTCTAGTTACATCTATGGGTGACACTGTAGCCATAGGGATACAGTATATGGCAGTATTATTTATACCCATTATAATTGGTACTTGTGCTGCTTTTTCAGTTTTCTGTCATTATGTGGTGGGTGGCATTTGATTTTGCTATGGGGCCCTATAAATTTTAATTAAAACCTTTGATATATGTTATGCAGAATTTTTCTACACTAGAGTCTTTCTATCATGTATAGAATAATGACAAAACCTCTCGTCAGTCTTGCAAAAAGTATTTTACGCAACTTGTTAAATATATGCAATTTTGGCCTCTATTGCAGTATTGGCGTTCCTGTGTTTGCACAGACATACAGTACCACTGACTGATAAGAAGCAGCTAAAAAGCTGATGTAAATTGCCTTGCACTGTCTGTGCCTTGTATTGACATAACCCTTTACAAAGAGGCATAGGAGTCATACATGGAGCACAGAAATAACTCCTGGTTCATGTGATCCGCTCTATAGACCCAACACCTGATAGCCGTACTATACAGTGAGCCAATGGCAGGGCCGCCATGCTTTACACACCCTCCCTCCACCCACGTTTGGGAACGCAGCCAAATGTAACAGCCATGGATGAATTGCAGTCCGGCAATGACATCTGCTGCCTATGGTGAACGCAGGCAAAGTTACATATGGTTTCCATCAAACGCTCTGCAAATTATAGTGTCAGCGTGGAAGAAGCGTGGTCAGATGGGGGGGGTCGGATTCAACCGGTCACTGTCGGATAGAAGCCGGCATCAATTTTTTCCGAATATTTCTATGCAAGGTTATCTGGAGGTGAATTCAGATAAGCACAAGACCTATATGGTATGATAGAGCTATTCCAGGTTTTAATGGAAAAAATTTTTTTTTTTTAAAGAAAACTTTCTACAGCCGAGAACTAGGCGGATACATTCCAGAGAAAATGGACTGAAAAGTATGCCTTCAGTATGTCCTGTGGGGCTCCTGCTATTGGGGATTCCAGAGATGAAGAATTTGAGGTCCCTATGGAGCTGGGCTGAAATATTGCACATTCTAGGGAATACAGTAGACAGTGCTAGAGCTATGGGGATTACAGTGTAACTGGGCCCCAAGGAAAGAGGCCCCACGACCATTAAACAGAGGCTCACTGGCCCTGTATTGACAGTGATCTACCTAAACATCAAGACAACTGAGCAGCTCTCTTTGCACAGTTCTATGATCAATGCTGGGAGGGAACAGGAAGTCATAGTGCAACTCTGTAGCTTGGAGAGGTAGACAGTGGTAGGGATTACAGTGTAACGGGGCCCCAAGGCAGGGGGCCCACAGGACCACTAAAAAGAGGCTCACTGACCCTGTATTGACAGGGCAGGGGCTCCATAGGCCCCTTAGACACAGGCTCACTGACCCTGTATTGACAGTGATCTCCCTAAACATAAAGACGACTGAGCAGCTCTCTAGCCACAGTTCTATGATCAATGCTGGGAGGGAACAGGAAGTCATAGTGCAACTCTGTAGCTTGGAGAGGTAGACAGCGGGTAGGGATTACAATGTAACTGGGCCCCAAGGCAGGAGGCCCACAACACCATTAAACAGAGGCTCACTGACCCTGTATTGACAGTGATCTCCCTAAACATAAAGACGACTGAGCAGCTCTCTAGCCACAGTTCTATGATCAATGCTGGGAGGGAACAGGAAGTTATAGGACAATGCTGTAGCTTGGAGAGGTAAACAACCATGGTAGGAGAGATTAAATCTTCCACTGGAGCTGGGCTGAAATATTGCACATACTAGTAAATACAGTAGACAGTGGTAGAGCTATAGAGATTACAGTGTAACTAGACCCCAAGGCAGGGGGCCCACAGGGCCATTACACAGAGGCTCACTGTCCCTGTATTGACTGGGCAGGTGCTCCATAGGCCCCTTAGACACAGGCTCACTGGCCCTGTATTGACAGGGCAGGGTCTCCATAGGCCCCTTAGACACAGGCTCTCTGTCCCTGTATTGACAGTGATCTACCTAAACATAAAAACAACTGAGCAGCTCTCTTTGCACAGTTCTATGATCAATGCTGGGAGGGAACCGGAAGTCATAGTGCAACTCTGTAGCTTGGAGAGGTAGACAGCGGTAGGAATTATAGTGTAACTGGGCCCCAAGGCAGGAGGCCCACAGGACCATTAAACAGAGGCTCACTGTCCCTGTATTGACTGGACAGGGGCCCCAAAGACCCCTTAGCCACAGAATCACTGTCCCTGTATTGACTGGGCAGGTGCTCCATAGGCCCCTTGACCACAGGCTCACTGCCCTGTATTGACAGTGATCTACCTAAACATAAAGACAACTGAGCAGCTCTCTTTGCACAGTTCTATGATCAATGCTGGGAGGGAACAGGAAGTCATAGTGCAACTCTGTAGCTTGGAGAGGTAGACAGCGGTAGGGATTACAATGTAACTGGGCCCCAAGGCAGGAGGCCCACAACACCATTAAACAGAGGCTCACTGGCCTTGTATTGACTGGGCAGGGGCCCACAGGACCCCGTAGCCACAGGCTCACTGTCCCTGTATTGACTGGTTAGGTGCTCCATAGGCCCCTTGACCACAGGCTCACAGTCCCTGGAGAGACTGGGTAGGTGCTCCGTAGGCCCCTTGACCACAGACTCACTGTCCCTTTATTGACTACCTAAACATAAAGACGACTGGGCAGCTTTCTTTGCACAGTTCTATGATCAATGCTGGGAGGGAACAGGAAGTCATAGTGCAACTCTGTAGCTTGGAGAGGTAGACAGTGGAAGGGATGATTACCGTGTAACTGGGCCCCAAGGCAGGGGGCCCACAAGGCTATTAAACAGAGGCTAACTGTCCCTGTATTGACTGGGCAGGGGCTCCATAAGCCCAGGGCCGCCATACAGGGTGTACAGCCGGTACTCCTGTACGGGGTCCGGTGGAATAAGGGTACCCGCTGCAAGCAGGCCCCCTTCTTCCTCATGACAGAGCGGGGCCCGGCGGCGCAGCCGCAGAACCAGGCTCGGACTGGCCCACAGTGTGGGCCCCGAGCTGCTGGGGGCCCCAGAGGCAGTGCCGTCGCTCCCCGGGGCCTGTCCGCCGCATCCGGTCTCTGCACACCTGGGCCCTGTGTACCGAACGCTCAGAGACCGGGCCCGGAAGTTGGGGACTAATGTCCCCGTCTCCCGGGGCTTCGCGGTGTCAGCGGAGCCGAGCGCCGCTAGCGCAGCACTCCGCTGATCGCCCTGGCACGTGTAAGGCGTTAGGCCTTAACCCTGCCTGGCGCCGGCCCCTATGCAGGGTGGCTGTAGAAGCCGGCGGGGAGCGCCCGGGAGCGGCCAGGAGCGGGAGTCAGGTGAGTGGTTGTTTTTTTTTATATATATATAAGGAAGCGGGCCCTGGATAGCTATCTCTAAAGGGGGCCCTGGCTAGCTATCTCTAAAGGGGGCCCTGGCAAGCTAACTCTAAAGGGGGCCCTGGCTTGCTAACTCTAAAGGGTGCCCTGGCTACCTATCTCTAAAGGGGGCCCTGGCTAGCTAACTCTAAAGGGGGCCCTGGCTAGCTAACTCTAAAGGGGGCCCTGGCTACCTATCTCTAAAGGGGGCCCTGACTCTACCTAACGCTAAAGGGGGCCCTGGCTACCTAACTCTAAAGGGGGCCCTGGCTACATAACTCTAAAGGGGGCCCTGGCTACATAACTCTAAAGGGGGCCCTGACTCTACCTAACGCTAAAGGGGGCCCTGGCTACATAACTCTAAAGGGGGCCCAGGCTACCTAACTCTAAAGGGCGCTCTGACTACATTATTCCAAAGGGGGCCCTGGCTATATTACTCTAAAGGGGGCCCGGGCTACATTATTCTAAATGGGGCCCTGGCTACCTAACGCTAAAGGGGTCCCTGACTCTACCTAATGGTAAAGGGGGCCCTGACTCTACCTAACTCTAAAGGGGGCCCTGACTCTACCTAACGCTAAAGGGGGCCCTGGCTACATTATTCTAAAGGGGGCCCTGGCTACATTATTCTAAAGGGGGCCCTGGCTACATTATTCTAAAGGGGGCCCTGGCTACATTACTCTAAAGGGCGCCCTGGCTAGCTATCTCTAAAGGGCGCCCTGGCTAGCTATCTCTAAAGGGGGCCCTGGCTAGCTAACTCTAAAGGGCGCCCTGGCTACCTAACGCTAAAGGGGGCCCTGACTCTACCTAACGCTAAAGGGGGCACTGGCTATATTACTCTAAAGGGGGCCCTGGCTACATTACTCTAAAGGGGGCCCTGGCTACCTATCTCTAAAGGGCGCCCTGGCTAGCTATCTCTAAAGGAGGCCCTGACTCTACCTAACTCTACGGGGGCCCTGACTCTACCTAACTCTAAAGGGGGCCCTGACTCTACCTAACTCTACAGGGGCCCTGACTCTACCTAACTCTACAGGGGCCCTGGCTACCTAACTCTACAGGGGGCCCTGGCTACCTAACTCTAAAGGGGGCCCTGGCTACCTAACTCTACAGGGGCCCTGGCTACCTAACCTCTAAAGGAGGGCCCTGGCTACCTAACCTCTAAAGGAGGGCCCCGACTCTACCTAACCTCTAAAGGGGGCCCTGACTCTACCTAAACATAAAGGGGGCCCTGGCTGCCTACAAACTAAAGGGGGCCCTGGCCGCATACAAACCAGAGGGGGCCCTGACTGCCTACAAACTAAAGGGGACTCATGGCTAGGTACCCACCAACCTATCTGGGGCTGGCCTACCAACTTATCCAGCGGGTGTCTACCTACCTAAAAAGGGCCTATCTTGTTACCTGGGGCCTTGCACATTTGCCAACCTACCTCATAGTTGCCAACTTTTGAAAATGAAAAAGCAGGAGATATTAGTGGGCGGCGCGCTTAGCGCGCCGCGGGAAAATTTGCATGGCCACGCCCATCTTGACGGTATGTCACGCCCCTTCAAAAAGCCACACCTACTCCACCTAACTGCATAACGGCTTGGGAAGAAAGCCAGGTAGATGCCCTTATAGCCAGGTAGTAGCCCCCCATAACCAGGTAGTGCCCCTTACAGGCAGGTAGATGCCCTCTCTGTAGCCAGGTAGAGCCAAATTTGTAGCCAGGTAGATGCCCCCCATTGTTTGCCAGGTAGTGCCCCCATTGTTTGCCAGGTAGTGCCCCCACTGTTTGCCAGGTAGTGCCCCCATTGTTTGCCAGGTAGTGCCCCCTCTGTTGCCAGGTAGATGCCCCATTGTATGCCAGGTAGTGCCCCCTCTGTAGCCAGGTAGTGCCCCCATAGTTAGCCAGGGAGTGCCCCATTGTAGCCAGGTAGTGCCCCATTGTTAGCCAGGTAGTGCCCCCATCATTAGCAGGTTGTGCCCCCATTGCCCCCATTGTTAGCCAGGTAGTGCCTCCATTGTTGCCAGGTAGACCCCCCATTGTAGCCAGGTAGTACCCCTTTAGTAGCCAGGTAGTGCTCCATTGTTGCCAGGTAGTGCCCCCATTGTAGCCAGGTAGTGCCCCCATTGTAGCCAGGTAGACCCCCCATTGTAGCCAGACAGTGCCCCCTAAAACTAATAAAAATAAAATAATAAAATCCACTTACCTGACCAGGCTCCTGCAGAGCGGACCCGCTCCTGGACATCTCCTCAGCGTCACAGGGGAAGTGAGAGCAGCCGCGCGTCACTTCCTCTGTGACGCTGACCTGTGTGTACGGCGCACAGCGGCGCCGGACATACAGGGGGAGGAGGCAGGAGGGAGCGATCCCTCCTGCTCCTCCCTGCTCAGCGAGGTTCCGGGCGGGTGAAGCGGGCGCAGCGCCTGCTTCACCCGCCTGTGGGAACGGACCGCAGGCGCCAGAGTAGCGCACCAGCGCTACTCCGGCGCCGCGGCCATTTAAAGGACCCCCGCCGCCTACTGGCGGCGGGAGAAATGCCAACCCCCCCGGGAGGGAGGGGGGGACCCCAAATAGCGGGACCCCCCGCCAAAAACGGGAGAGTTGGCATGTATGACCTACCTAGGGTCTTGTCTACCTACCTGGTAATGTAATTGTGGAGGGGAAGCAGCCTATAGTTGTAGCATTATCTCCAGGGGTTTAGTCCTCTCCCCACCTTCCAAACCCGTAGGATACTAGTCCTCTAAGTTATGGCCTGTACCCGCTCTCCCACCCCTGGGAGGTTTGTACAGAGGTGGGAATAGGTAAAGAGATGTTGGAAAATTGAGGATTCTAAGATATTTGTGTGTAATTTCTGCAGAGATGAGTTGTGTCCGGGACAAGTCATCATGGCGGTGTGGAACAGATGCAGAAGAAAAGGGAATAAGAACGACTCAAGAGAAGAGAACAACTCATCAGATAAGACGTCTCCGGTGAGTCCCTGGATGTCAGGGGTTATTTTACTTCTATACTGGATCAGTGCTGTATTCACTGTAATGTGATGTGACCCGAGCTGGTGTCTGACCTCTATGTGGTCTCTATATGGCGGTGTTGAAGGTTATACCTGAGCTGATGTCAGACCTCTATGTGGTCTCTATATGGCGGTGTTGAAGGTTATACCTGAGCTGATGTCTGATCACTATGTGGTCTCTATATGGGGGTGTTGTAGGTTATAACTGAGCTGGTGTCTGACCCCTATGTGGTCTCTATATGGTGGTGTTGTAGATTATACTTGAGCTGGTGTCTGACCTCTATGTGGTCTCTATATGGCGGTGTTGTAGGTTATACCTATGTGGTCTCTATTTGGCGGTGTTGTAGGTTATACCTGAGCTGGTGTCTGACCTCTATGTGGTCTCTATATGGTGGTGTTGTAGTTAACACTTGAGCTGGTGTCTGACTCTATATGGTGGTGTTGTAGGTTATACCTGAGCTGGTGTCTGACCTCTATGTGGTCTCTATATGGCGGTGTTGTAGGTTATACCTGAGCTGGTGTCTGACATCTATGCGGTCTCTATATGGCAGTGTTGTAGGTTATACCTGAGCTGGTGTCGGAGCACTATGTGGTCTCTATATGGCGGTGTTGTAGGTTATACCTGAGTGGTGTCTGACTCTTTTGTGGTCTCCATATGGCAGTGTTGTAGGTTATACCTGAGCTGGTGTCGGAGCTCTATGGTGGTCTCTATATGGCGGTGTTGTAGGTTATACCTGAGCTGGTGTCTGACTCTATGTGGTCTCCATATGGCAGTGTTGTAGGTTATACCTGAGCTGGTGTCGGAGCTCTATGTGGTCTCTATATGGTGGTGTTGTAGGTTATACCTGAGCTGGTGTCTGACTCTATGTGGTCTCCATATGGCAGTGTTGTAGGTTATATTGGCATTAGTATAGGCGCAGCTTACATGTGACTCTGATTGTAAGAGTGGGGGAACACCTGACCCTGTGATAGGAGTTAGACTTTCTTTCTTGCTGGTGTTTATTTTAGAAGGTGGTGAAGTGCGTGACCAAGAGAAACATGGAGAGGGATATTGTATGTGGGGGGGGGGGGGGGTATGGTTGGAGCTCCTGAGCCCTGTGTCTATGATATGTGTGACTCACTTGCTATTGTACTACACAATATAGTTCTTTTTTGTATACTGTATTATGTGGTAAAATGGGAGCATTTATATCCTAAAGGACGTTTTTTTTTGCTGGGGGCGAGGGGATCGGGTTGCTTGGGACAGGGTGATCAGGCTGCTGGGGGCGGGGCGATCGGGTTGCTGGGGGCGGGGTTTACAGGGGGGGGGGGGGGCCCAGGTGCTTCAGCTGTATGGGGGCCCTGAAATTTCTGTTGGGGGCCCTGTATAACCCCCTTGGCACGGCTTACTGTCCCTGTATTGCACCAAAAAAATAAAGACGATGGGCGCTTTCCTTGCAAGTTCTATCATCAATGCTGGGAGGGAACAGGAAGTTATAGGACAACGCTGTAGGAGAGTTAAACAACCACTTGACCCATGGTAGGAGGGATTAAATCTTCCACTGACCTCCACCAGCGATCCTTGTATTTGCCCATTCACTGTGCTTGACCAAAAAGAATCCTTTGCCTAACCTCTTCACCCCTAAGTCACAAGGGATCCTTACACTAGCCCCCTTACAGTCTCAGATCACTAGGGATTGTTGCAATAACTCCTTAACTTCCCCAGACCTCCAAAGATCCTTGCAGTTATCTTTTTCCCCCCTAGACCAGGAAATTTTTAATTAATGTTTACATGCCCTCCCCCAAGGAATCATTTTTAAAAACCCTTTCATGTTCTAAAAATCAGAGACCCTTCAACGTTAACAAAGGGACCCCTTACATTAGCCCCTTTTGCCTTAGACCCTAGTATTATTGAAATTTGCTTTTTTTCTCGCTAGACCCAAAGGATTTTCTGGATTTTTACACTGCTCTCCACCAAGGATTCATATATTAACCCATTCCCCATCCTAGACCACCAGGGATCCCTGCACTAGCCTCTTAACTGACTTAGACCACCGGGGATTAGCCCCCCGGAGTCGATTGCAAAGGGTTTAAAAAATCGACTTGGGCCCTTTACAACGGTGGAGTCCGCGGGTCGTTGTAATTTCAACTGCTTGAGTGAGGTTAAAAACCCGGCCCTTAACGCTTTTAGCGACTTAACGCAGTAAATTATTGCCCCCAGTAAGGAAATTTGGGTCCCCAGAAAAGGTTATACTTTCCCCCAAAATAGGTGGAAAAATTTTAATTTTATTTCCCCAAGCAGGAATTTTTGGCGGGTTTTGGTTTCCCCCCGGGCAGGTATATAGGCAAAGTTATGGTTTTCCCCGAAGGTATATAGGCAGGTTTGGGGCCCCCCGCAGGTATTTTAGACGGTTTAGGTCCCCAAAGCGGGGTATATAGACGGTTTAGGTCCCCCAAGCGGGTTTTATATAGACGGGTTTTAGGCCCCCCAGCAAGTTTTTTGGGCGGGTTATGGGTCCCCCGAAAGTTTTATGGGGGGTTATTTTCCCCCAGCAGGTATATAGGGGGGGTTTATGGACCCCCTTTTAAAGGTTTTTTGGATTTTTAGGTTCCCCCAGCGGTTTTAAAATGGGCAGGTTATGGGTCCCCCAGAGGTATATAAGAAAGGTTTAGGCCCCCAAAGCAGGTTTTAGGGACAGGTTTTTGGATCCCACCCAGGTATTTGGGCAGGTTGGATCCCCAGAAGGTTTTTGGGAGGTTTTAAGGACCCCCCAGCAGGTATTTGGAAAGGTTATGGACCCCCAGCGGGTTATTGGGGCGGTTTTGGGAAACCCCCCAAGCAGGTATTAGGCAGGTTTAGGCCCCCCAGAAGGTATATAGTAGTTTTATGGGCCTACGCCCCTTTATGTGGGGAGATTATAGCTCCCCCCTGACGTATACAAGTAGATTTTTTGCCACCCTCCCGGGCACATATAACAGTAGTAATAGCCCCCCCCCCTGCAATAAACATTTAGAAAATTAGCCCCCCCCCCTTGAAACATATAACGTGGGATAATAGCCCCCCCCCTCCCAAAAATTTTTGACGTAAAAATTAATAGCCCCCCTCCTGAAAATTTGGGACAGTAGATAATAGCCCCCCCCTCCCAGAACATAAAAACGTAGAAAATGGGCCCCCCTGAAAAATATAACAGAAAGATAATACCCCCCCTCCCTGAACTAAACAGTAGATAATAGCATCCCCCCTGCCCATAAAACAGTAGTTAAAGCCCCCTCCCTCCCACATATGACGTAGATAATAGCCCCCCCCTGACCATATAACATTTGTAATACCCCCCCCACCCTTGCAAATAAACAGTAGATAATAGCCCCCCCTTCAATTTTACAGTAGATAATACCCCCCCCTTCCCTGCAAATTAACAATAATAATAGCCCTCCCCCCCCTCCCAAATATGCAGTGAAAAATTGCCCCCACCCCCTGAAAACATTAAACAGTAGATAATAGCCCCCCCCCCCTGCCACTTATGACAGTGGGTTTAATTTAGCCCCCTCCCTGCACTAAAAAAACAGTAGATAATACCCCCCCCTCCCTGCAAAAAAACGTGGGTTAAAAAGCCCCCACCCCCTGCACTTTATAACAGAAAGGATTTTTGGGGCCCCCTCCCCTGAAACTTATAAAAATTAGTTAATAGCCCCCCTCCCTTGCACATATAACAAATAGATAACACCCCCCCTTCCTGCCATTTAAAGTAGAAAATAGCCCCCCTCCTGAACAGATAAAAATTAGTAATAGCCCCCTCCTCCCAAATTATAAAAGTAGATAATAGCCCCCCTGCCCCTTTTTAAGAGTAGAAAAATAGCCCCCCCTCCTGCACATTTAAAAAGTAAAATAATAGCCCCCCCCCCCTGCCCCATATAAAAAATTAGATAATAGCCCCCCTCCTTGCACATATAAAAGTAGTTTAGCCCCCAAATGCACATAAAACGTAGAAAATTAGCTCCCCCCTCCCAAAATTTTACATTTAAGAAAAATGGGCCCCCCCCCCCTGACATTTGACAGTAGATAATAGCCCCCCCCCCCTTGAAACATATGAAAAGTAATAAATGGGGCCCCTCCTGAAATTTTAAAAAACAGTGGGATAAAAGCCCCCTCCCGCACATATAACAGTAGTTTAATGCCCCCCTCCCTGACATAAAAACAGTGGGAAAATTTAGCCCCTCCTGCACATATAACAGTGTTTATACCCCCCCCTCCCTGAAACATAAAAAAAGTAGTAAATAGCCCCCCCCCCTCCCCAAAATAAAAAAAGTAGTTTAATAGCCCCCTCCGGGCCAAAATTATAAATTTAGAAAATAGTCCCCCCCCCTGCAATTATAAAAAGTAGATTAATAGCCCCCCTCCCTAAACCCCTTATAAAGGGCAGATAATAGCCCCCCCCTGAACATTTTAAACATTTGATAACACCCCACCCCGGGAAATATATAAAGTAGAAATAGCCCCCCCCCTGCATATTAACATTTAAAATAATAGCCCCCCCCCTGAAAAAATAACAGTAGATAAAAGCCCCCCCCTTTTGCACATATGCAGTAAAATTACCCCCCCTCCCTGCCCCAAAACAGTAAAAAAATTTAGCCACCCCCCTGCCCCAAAATGCCAGAAAGAAAATTAGCCCCCCCCCTGAAAACAAAAAACAAAAAGAAATAGCCCCCCCCCCGGGCACATATAAAAAAATTTAGAAAATAGCCCCCCCCCTTGAAAAATATAACAGTAGTTTAATAGCCCCCCTTTGCACATATAACGGGTAGTAATACCCCCCCTCCCTGAATTTTAACGTGAAAATTTCCCCCCTCCCTGACATATAACAGTAGTTAATCCCCCTTCCCTGCACTTTATGAAGTAGATAATAGCCCCTGCACATATGACGTAGAAAATTAGCCCCCCTGCACATAAAAAACCAATAGATAATAGCCCCCCCCCTTTGCACATATGCATAGTAATAGCCCCCTGCTTTTGGGACGTGGATAAATAGCCCCCCCTGCAAATATAACAATAGATAATACCCCCCCCCTTTGCAATATAAAATGGGAAAATAGCCCCCTCCTGCACTTTAACAGTAGTTAATAGCCCCCCCCTGCACATAAAAACAGTAGATAAAAAGCCCCCCCCCTGAACATATAACATTTGAAAAATACCCCCCCTCCCTGCACATAAACATTTAGAAAATTTTTTCCCCCCCCCTTTGCACATATAAAAAGTAGAAATTAGACCCCCCCCTGCCTTTAACAGAAAGATAATAGCCCCCCCCTGCACTTAAAAAAAGTAGAAAAATTGCCCCCTCCTCCACCATTTTAACGTAGTTTAATAGCTCTCCCCTTAAACCTTTAATAAAAGGGATTAATAGCTCTCCATTGGCCCCTTATTTAAGTAGATAAAAAGCTCTTTCCCCTGCAAATATAACTTTTGAAAATTTGTCCCCCCCTGCACATAAAAACAGTAAAATATTTTCCCTGCAAATATAAGAGTATATAATAGTCCCCTCCCAAAATATAACAGTAGATAAATAGCCCCCCCCCCCTTGCACAAATATAAAAAGGTAGAAAATTTCCCCCCTTTTCCCTTTGAAAAAAAACAGTAGTTTTTTTGCCCCCTCCCCTGAAACATAAAACCCATTTTGAAAAAGGGCCCCCCCCCCGGCAATATTAAATTTAGAAAATTGCCCCCCTCCCGGGCAAAAATAAAAAACAGTGGGAAAATTTAGCCCCCCCCCTTTGCACTTAAAAGGGGAGTAGAAAAATAGTCCCCCCCTGCCATATAAAAATTAGATAAAAACCCCCCCCTCCCTGACATAAAAACATTAGTTTAATGCCCCTCCCCCTTCACTTTTAAACAGTAGAAAATTGCCCCCCCTGCACTTATAACAGTAGATAATAGCCCCCCCCCCTGCACATATAACGTAAGATAATAGCCCCCCCCCCTTCCCAAATAAAAACCGTAGATATTGCCCCCCCCCTGCCATAAAAACAGTAGAAAAATTAGCCCCCCCTCCACATAAAAACCCAGAAAATTGCCCCCCCCCTTGCATTTTAAACAGTAGAAAATAGCCCCCCCCCCCTGCACATATAAACCCGAAGATAATAGTCCCCCCCCCCTGAATTTTAAAAACAGTGATTTTTGCCCCCTTCCCTGCACATAAAAAAGTAGTTAATCCCCCCCCCCCTTGCCCCAAAATTTAACATTTAAATAGCCCCCCTAAAACTCCCCCCCCTATAACAATAGATTTAGGCCCCCCTCCCTTTGCAAAATTTTAACAGAAAAATAGCCCCCCCCTGACTTTAAAAAATTTAGATAATAGCCCCCCCCCTTTTGCATTTTTAAAACACTAGATAATAGCCCCCCTCCCTGCCATATAACCAGTAGTTTTAAACCCCCCTCCCTGAAATTTAAAAACAGTAGAAAATTAGCCCCCTCCCCTTGAACATTAAAACAGTAGGAAAAAATAGCATCCACCCCCCTGCACTAAAAACAGTAGAAAATTAGCCCCCCCCCTGACATAAAAACAGTAGATAATGGGCCCCCCTCCCTGCAATATAAAAAATGGGATAATAGCCCCTCCCTCCCAATATAAAAAATTAGAAAATAGCCCCCCTCCTGCACTAAAACAATAGATAAAAAGCCCCTCCCAACTTTTAAAAACGGGTAGATAATAGCCCCCCCCCCCTGCACTTTTAAAAACAGAGATAAAAGCCCCCCCCCCCTGCAAAAATAAAAAACAGAGATATTAGCCCCCCCTCACTTTTAAAACAGTAGTTTAATAGTCCCCCCCTGCCCAATAAGAGTAGATATTTGCCCCTGCACTTTTTAAAAAGTAGATAATAGTCCCTGAAAATTTATAACGTAGATAATAGCCCCCCTTCCCTGCACTTATAACAGTAGATAATAGTCCCCCCCCCCTGCAAAAATATAAAATTTGAAAATTAGTCCCCCCTGACATATAACAGTGGGAAAAATTTGCCCCCTGCACATAAAAGAGTAGATAATACCCCCTCCTTATAACAGTAGAAAATAGCCCCCCCCCCCTGCCATATAAAAAAGAAAATTACCCCCCTCCCTGCCATAAACCCGTAGATATTAGCCCCCCTCCCGGGAAATTTTTAAACAGTAGATAATACCCCCCCCCTGCACATATAAAACATTTAAATAGCCCCCCTCTGCAATATAACGAAAAAGAAAAAAATAGCCCCCCCCCCAGCAAAATAAAAAAAGTATTTAAATAGCCCCCCCTTTGAACTTTATAACAGTAGATTTTAGCCCCCTCCCTGAAACATATAACGTAGATAATACCCCCCCCCCTGCAATTTAACAGTAAATGGGCCCCCCTCCCCTGCACTTTAAAAAATTTGAAAAATTTGGCCCCTCCTGCACTTAAAAACAGTAAATGGGCCCCCTCCCTGAAACATAAAACCCAATGGGGAAAATTTGGCCCCCCCCCTGAAAAATTTTCCCCAATAGTTTAAAAAGCCCCCCCCCGCAAAAATTTTTAACAGTAGTAATGGGCCCCCCCCCTTTGCCCCAAAATATAACAATAGATAAAAAGCCCCCCCTCCCTGCACATAAAAACATTTGAAAAATGGGACCCCTGCACATATTAAAAAATTTGGGATAATGGGGCCCCCCCCCTGAACATATAAAAAATAGTAATACCCCCCCTCCCTGCCATTTAAAAGTAGATAAATAGGCCCCTCCCTGCCCCAAAAAAACCAAATGATAATGGGGCCCCTCCTGCACTTTTAAAAACCAATAGATAAATGGGCCCCCCAGCATGTTTAGAGCTAATAAAAAGTAAGACAAGGAAAGAAATTAAACCCCTGACCTCGCCCCCCGCCGCTGTCGTGCCCCCCCGGTTTTTTCTTCAGCGGGGCCCCGTCACCGGGCCCGCCCGGGCGCGGGCAGCGTGATAAACGGGCCCATCTGCCGTGAAATCCGGCGCGCACAGAGCCGCACCCTTTCGGCTTTCCTAGTACTTGGGGAAAGCTCTCTGCTCCCCCAAGAAATTTTAATGTATTTTGGCCCGCGGAAAGGCCCCCGCTCCGTCGCCAAGGTCCAAGCCCAAAAAGGGATAGCTTAAAAGTTCAACTACGGGACAGCTGTTTCGGGGTATTTCCCCCTCGTCAGTCCCGTTTTTAGGCTTATTTGGTTGGTTGGGTGAGGGAAAGAGTGGCTTTCGGAAAAGGGGAAAAAAGTCTTCCTTAAGGGGGGAAACCCAATAAATTGGTGGGTTTGTTGGAGGGTTTTACTTGCCATTCCCGGCCTCACTGACTGTTTTGCATAAAGCAAAGGTTTATGGAAAGAGCTGGGGAAAAATACCAGCCCCCTTATTGGATGTAGTTATCCTCAGTTCACATGTAGTGCAGGAGATTGAATGTGAAAGGGATTTGAGCCAAACCAGTTAAGTTAATCTCAGCAGTGTTTCGGGGTATTTGCCCCTCGCATTTGCAGGTAGAACTTACGGGTTTGGCCCGGTGGAGGGAAAGAGTGGTTGGGAAAGGGAAAAAAGTCCCCTTGTAAGGAGGCACAGTACGTATAAATATAAACTGCAGGGGGCACAGTATGTATAATTGCAGGGGGGGGTCTGTGTTTCAAATTCATTTATGTGTGGTGTGTTAGAAATATTTTGGGGGACAGGGTGTTAATATTACATTTATGGGCAATGTATAATATTATCAACTTCAGTGTACACAGTGTGTAGTATACTTAATTTAAAAGAGGTCAACTCTAGCAGGTAAAAAAAAATATTCCCAGGGGGGATGCAAAAAAAAGCATCAATACCACATAGAAGGGTACAGAGGGAAGTACTGATGAGCAATATCACACCCTGATGAAAATAAGGGGTATTATCGGGGCGTAACTAGAGAAGCCAGGGCCCCCCAAAACAAATTTTGGGGGGCCCCCTATCCCCCCCCCCGACCTCCCTGACCACGAAAATTTTTCAGGAATGCGTTAGATAATAAGGGGTAAATACCCCAATTATTCCCATATTTTTGCTAAAACAATCCCTATACCAAAAACCCCTATTACCAATAAATAAATAAGGCCCGTTTTTACGCAGAACACACCACAAAAAAACCACCCAAATGTGACTGAAAGATACCCCCACCATTATGTCAGTACACAAAGACCAATAGTTTCCCCCTTTTGTAAAACCTATAGTTAGATAGCAGTGTACCAGTCTGCAGACTTTTTATTTACCCCATTTAGTACATTTTATGGTGGGGGGACACCAGGTAACCCAGGTTGCAGAAATGTTTAACCCCTACGTGACCATTTTGTGGTAGCACCGTGTACACAGGCTCTGCGACTTTTTTTTCCCCCTTAAAGTGGCCATATAGTGGTAGCACCAATTTTAAACGGGGCTTTTTGCGGGGGACTGTATATTACCTCCATAAGTGACCATATGGGGTAGACCCCCAGTGTCCCCACAGGCTCTGCGGATGAATATTACCCCCCTACAGTGACTTATAGTGGTGGGACCAGTATAAAAAGGCTCTGCAAATGTTATTCCCTCCATACAGTGCCCCTTTTGTGGTAGCCCCCAGTGTCAAGGCTCTGCAGATGTTTTACCCCCATACAGTGACCATATAGTGGTAGAAACCCATGTCACAGGTTGCAGACTGTTTTTTTACCTAATTTTGGGGGGGGACCATTTTGGGAGCCCAGTTTTTAAAACAGGCCCCGAGACTTATTTTTCCCCCCCTTACGTGCCTTTTAAAGTGGGAACCATGTAACAGGCTCTGCAGAGTATATTACCCCATACGTGACCTATAGTGGTAGACACCAGTGTAAACGGGCTTGCAGACGTATTTACCCCAAAAACAATGCCCATATAGGGGTTTGGGACCCAGTGTCAAGGTCTGCGGGGGGGACTGTATATACCCCCCATAAGTGACCATAAGTGGTAGACCCCAGTGTAAAAAGGCTTGGGGATGTATTTTCCCTCCTACAGGACCATATAGTGGAGACCCAGTGTAAAAGGTCTGCAGATGTTATACCCCAACGTGACATATAGTGGTGGGACACAGGTAATTTTGCAGACTATAATGAATTACAGTGCGTTTTTTGTGATCACAGGTGAGTTTCTCTGCCCAGCTTTGGGGACTTCCCCCTTTTTGTTTGCATCCGGTCCAGCCGCCTCTTGATGAATCTCCCACCATTGTCCCTGGATTTAGACACAAATATCTTGAACCCTGACTTTTCCAGCATTTGCCCCTGGCTTTTTTGGGGTCCATTTAGGCAGGAGGGTTAGTAGGTATAGGGGACCAAAATGGGGCCAGGTTTAGGTAGGAAAATAGAGTCCATAAAAAGGTAGGCGGGGGTTTGGTTTATGGGAACCCATACAGGTGGGGGACAGGGGTTAGGTGGACTATGGGGGCCCCTTTTTGGTAGGTGGGGCAGGGTTTAGGTAGTTTTGGGTCCCATATAAGTAGATAGGAGGTTTCGGGGGGGTGGGTTTAGGCAACTTTGGGGCGGACTATAGGGCTATATAGGCAGGCAAAGGGGGGGCTATATGGGGCGGGTTTTGGGGGGGGCTTTAGATGGGGCGGTTTGGGGGGGTTTTAAAAGGGGGCAGGCTTGGGGGGCTTTGATGGGCAGGTTGGGGGGCTTTAGATAGGCAGGCTTGGGGGGGTTTTAAATAGGCAGGGTTAGGGGGCTTTTGATAGGCGGCTTGGGGGGGCTTTGGGATAGGCAGGTTTGGGGGGGCTTTGGGATGGGGCAGGCTTGGGGGGCTTTACATAGGAGGTTAAGGGGGCTTTAGATAGGGGGCTTGGGGGGTTTTTAGATAGGCAGGCTTAGTGGGGGTTTTTAGTAGGCAGTTTAGGGTGTTTTATTTGGGCGGGCCTTAGGGGGTTTAGATGGGGCGGGGTTGGGGGGTTTTGGGATAGGCAGGTTGGGGGGGCTTTAGATAGGCGGGGCTTGGGGGGGCTTTGATAGGCAGGTTGGGGGGGGGTTTTTAGATGGGGCAGGTTTGGGGGGGCTTTAGTTTAGGCGGTTTGGGGGGGCTTTGGGATAGGCAGGTTTAAAGGGGGGCTTTAGTTAGGCGGGTTTGGGGGGGGGGCTTTTTTGAGGGGGGCCTTTGGGGAAAAATTTAAAATAAAAATTTCATTAAATAAACCTCGGCCCCACGCCCCCCCGATGCCCCGCGCTGCGGGCCTTTCTTGCTCAGAGCGGGCGGCGCGGTAAATGGGGACGTCCCCGCGTCCCCCCCACGTGACCACAGAGAGCCGCGGGGAAAAGGAAGAAGGCCCCGGTGCTCTGCTCTGTATTTTCCAAGGCCAGCGCTCCCTTCTGAACGCTCGGGCCAGAGAGCCCGGGGGTTGTTAAGGGGTTTAGTATCGCCCGGGCCCCGCAGCTCTGCTCCCCCCACAGTGAAATGTTATGTTTTACTGCCGGTGGGCCCAGGAGCGGGATTACCCAGGGAGCAGACGTATAGAGCTGCCTTGTGGCGCAGGGCCCCCCAAGCGGGCCCGGGGCCCCTTTGGGAGTTGCTCGTCTGCTACCCCGGGGGGAGTTACGGCCCCCCGGGTTTTTATACCTGTGCAAAGGACTAAGTTCTATAGGAGCATTTTCACAGGTTTGTGTAGTGCACCATGTGGATACCCTACTAGTGCCCCCATTTATTCATGAGGGGGATTATACCCGCAAATAGATAAGATTTTATTGGGGGCCCCGTCATCAGGTAAAATTTTAGTGGGACCATTTCTGGATACAAAACCTACTGTGACCCCCATTCTATACTTGAGGAGGGGGATTTTTCCTGCCATAGATAAGGTGCTATAGGGGCGTTTATACAGGTACATGTAGTGCACCTTTCTGGATACAGGCCCCATTAGTGACCCCCCTATTTTTACATGAGGGGGATTTATAACCCGCCCTAGATTTAAGGGTTTCTATAGGAGCAAATCTTTCAGGGACATGTAGTGACCATTCTGGATACAAACCTACTAGGGGACCCCCCAAAACTAT
>JAODAL010062271.1:0-19843 GCA_025379985.1 Phyllomedusa bahiana | reverse complement strand
TAAGTGCCCTATGATGGTGTAGGAAACTATACTGACTGCTACTTTGCATTCTTGGCCAGATCTATACTTCTAAGGTTTATAAATGTCTATCTTCTCTTGTTTAATTCCTTTTTTGTACCATTATGGAAGAAATGTGCTCTATCCTGAAGAGCAAATCTGTTCAAATCTTTCCCCAGAGGTGTCATAACACAGTCTGTTACAACACTGGTTATATACAATCATGAAAGTAATTTCCAAAAGATAAACCACCTGTTGGAATAATTGCATCCAATTTCAAACCATAATTTACTTTGTGTTATGCTATACAGCAGCCCTTATTATTTCTCTTAAACAAAAAAAAAAATCCCCTTGTTTTTAATCAGAAATCAGAGTATTGCTGCATTTGAGGTTAACAATTCCTACTATTTTTATGTTTCTAACTTACTTTTGAACCTTTGAAGCATTTCACATTATGTGCTGTAATATAACTATGTTAATATAAAAAATAACTGGAAAAATGTAGGTGTTCTAAAACTTTTGACTGATAGTTTATACTAAAAACATAGTTCACATATTAGTCCAAGCCATATTAATCTAGAAAAAATAGCTATATTGCCTTTCTGGCTTTGCAGAACATGTTTCAAAGAGCAGGTTATGAAATTTAAGCTGATTTCACATAAAATAGAAAAAGTCAAGATCGTGATAAAATCCACTGTTCTACAAGTTGTTGGCTAAACAAATTCAGCTGACAACTATTAAAGCATTTAGCCAGCCTAACAGTTTTGCTATTATCAAGGAGAAAAATGTGAAATTGTTGTTTCTATAGTAACCCTAGCAAGGAAAGTTTCTTACTAAACTAGTCTTTCACCTATTTAGATGACTGATACAGCAACATTTCATGTTATCCATGACACGCTTTATAGATGAACAAAACTGGCATAACTTGCATCCCTTTTACATTTCCTTTCAGATTCCAAGGCTCAGTGAGTCAGAAATGACTTGAGGATTGCTACATCCAATAGATGGTGTCCAAGAGTTCCAGCTCTTTTTTCCTTAAGCCTTTTAGAATACGTATATCCAGTAAAGAGTTTTTGGGTATGTAAATGAAATTTGCACTGGCTTCCGATTATATTTGTTCCAAGCTCTGATACCAGTATTATTTTGTAGGGTATATGAGCTACACACAAAGGTATGATTCATGTGATTAACAATGAAATATTAGTTAAAAAAAGCACGCAGAACAATATTTTTTTTACATTTCTCTAGTTGCGAGCAAAGTGTGTGTTTTCCTTTGCAACCATGTTTCATTGATCTGATGCATCTAAAATACATTATACAAACTTGCAAGAGGGCTTAATTAAAATAAATTACCATTT
This sequence comes from Phyllomedusa bahiana, assembly GCA_025379985.1. NCBI lineage: Eukaryota > Metazoa > Chordata > Amphibia > Anura > Hylidae > Phyllomedusa > Phyllomedusa bahiana. The sequence goes on along the minus strand of JAODAL010062271.1, from coordinate 18,488 downwards.
TGTGTCTACAGATTCTATGCAGACCTATGGTTTGCCTCTGTAGCTGGATCCTGCAAAAATATTCCCTTCCATCTTTCCTGTGTTCTTAGTTAAAGTGGTATACCCATCTCTTTAATTAGCTAAATACAATTAAGCAAAGATAAATAAAAATTATTGTCAAATACATTTCTGTTCTGATTTTACTTAAAAAGATAGAGCAGATTATCTCTACAGCTTGTTTACAAATGATTTCCTAGGTTAATGACCAACTCACTGCTAAACCAGTGGTCAGACTGATGACTTCACTCCCTGTTGTGTTTTATCAGCTGAATCAGACGTTACTGAAGAAAACTTTAACCCTTTAGAGTTTGACACATAGAGGCAGTAGGAGCCTTGTGCCATGCTGTCAGGGCTGCAGAGAAACACTGTCATCTTTGTATGTAAATGCACAGATAACAGTGTGAATTTCCAGTTTTTCTTGGTAGCTTCCTCTCATGTCAAATACATCTGTGTTAGTCCACATTAATAACCAAACATCCTGCTTAGCATGGTGTCATTTTTATAGAACTTCCTCCATCCCCAATGTCCCCCTAACAAACACAGCAAGAATAGAAGGTTGCAAAGCTGAAATGTCAGGGAATGCTTTGGAACTACCTACAGCCTGCACAGAAAATGGGAGCCTAATGCCAGCTGTAAGTAGCCAGTTATATGGAAATAGACAGATGGGAAAACCCCTTCTATAAACATTAGGAGAATCAAAAAAATATTTGTAGACACAACTGATGGTTTTTCACATTTTTTTCTAGATCTAAATTGGAACAATAAAAATGGCTGAAAACATGATGGTGGACATATCTGTCATATCTATTTTACAAGCATACATTATATGCTTGTGCCTCAAAATACTCCTCTAATGTCAAAGACTAGATTCTATCACACTTTCTTCTTACATTTGAATTATATGTATAGTATGTAATAACTGATTGTAATATGCATATTGTTACAGTATTACAAATATTGACAATTAAATATATACATACATTTTATTTATTTTGTTAGCAGAAAAAGCTAGAACCTTTCATACATGAAAAATCTCAAGACTAGTTAGCAAATGGTGCTTTAATGTTGCTAAGAAGGCAGTAAGTCATATATAAGTATAACAAGTGGAAATTTCAGAAAGTTAGCCTGAGGCAAATAATTATGCTTCCAGTAATAGGCATAGAATACTGATAATGTTTACTTATAAAACATTTATGATTTTTAATGTAAATCATTAACTGCAGCAGTAGAATACATAAATGTATGTAAGATACTGATATGTATATGCAAGCAATAACATTCTCAAAGAATACATCAAATGAGAGCAGAAAATTAATATGACAACAATAAGACAACTAACAAGGTCAGATTATGGAAATAATAATTGTTTTTGCAAATTACAGTTAAACCTCTCAAAAACACATCTTTTAAAATAGCATCCCTTTATCCAATCCAGTAAGAGATTTTCCGTTAATTTACTGTATATGCTGTTGCTCTGTAATGAGACCCCCAACTATTAAAAAGACTCTTTTGCAATGTAATTTTGGATGGTCATCACAAAGTTTTTTTGTATTGTTTTACAGACGTAGGGTTTGTCTTATTTTTATGTCATTAAAAAGCCCAAATAAACTTACAAGCAGGACCACAACCAGGGCAATACAGTTGGTACTGTTGTCAGGGGCAAAGGTAAATATTGGAAACTAGTTACCTGCAGCTATACTACAGTGGTCTGTTAAGTTAAACTAGCCTCAGGGTATAATATTTTCAGCATACAATTTTCAACAATGGTCTCCTGGGACAGTATATCTGGAAACCACACTAACTAGACAATCTCACAGATGTCAAGATGATTAAAATCAGGTGTGGAAATTATCTTTGTTCCACTCCTGTATCCAATTAAATGCCTCCTCCGAATTATATTATTATTATTATTGCTGCCGGCAGCCGGAGCTCGAGAAGTATGACCCATACGCTTTGACTGGGACATGAAATCCGAAGTTTAATCACAGTAAATAACATTCCAATAGAACTTTTTTAATCACATGACTATTTTATAAATACTGATTGGTTAATTGGTGGTTGCTAAGAGACAAGTTTTTAATTTTGCATGTCGAATGAAGAAAATTGCTGATTTGTCAAATGTTTAAAATGGGTGGGGAAAAATTCTTTTGTTCCACTCCTTACCACGTAAAACCCCCTTTTAAAATTTTTTTATTATTATTGCTGCGGCAGCGGGCTAGAGAAAAAGACCCAAACCTTTTGGTTTGGACATGAAATCTAAATTTAATCACAGTAAATTACATTCATAGAACTTTTTTAATCCATGATTTTTTTATCGCTACTTTTTTGGTTAATTGGGGGTCGCAAAAGGACAATTATAATTTGAATGAGTAAAAAAGCATTACAAATAAGACACCCCAAACTCTCCTCTATCACGGGGGGAGGAGGAAAGGGCCTTAAATTTTCTTTGCTTTTGCATAGGCACTGCTCGTCTCAAGGAAACTGTGTTAGATATCAAAATAAGGGCAGCAAAAGCAATTAGAAATCAATACTAACTCAATGTTAATGGATTGATGATAAAAATGATTTAATTTTTTTTTTCCTTTTTTCCCCAAAATCAAAACTTGACAGTTGCCCAAAATTCCCCCAAAGCTCTGTAAAAAGGGGGGGGAGGGGGAAAGGCCTTGAATTTCTTGGTTCTGCAGACCCCCATTTTCTCAAGGAAGTGTGGGGGGAAATTTTGATACTTCATAAGGAGTATGCAGTAAAAGCAGTTTAACAAAACTGATGAGCTTAAAAAAGAATGTAATGATAAAACAGACTTTTGATTTTTTTTCCCTTAAAGTAAAAAATTGACAGCCCCCCCTAAAAACATCAAAAATTGTTCTAACACTCCCCTGAGCATGAATGTGTTTGAGCTCTTCCCAAAGAACAAGAAGGGTAAAGGTCACTCCCCTTAGACAGCGGGTGAACAGGGTTTAAACCCCACTGTAATGTCAGGCTTGCTCCAAGGGGCAAAACCAAGAAAACCCCGGGCCTCCTCGCAGAGCCTTTGATGGTAAGGATGATTTTACACGAACCGGGTTTGCCACCTCAGACAGTCACCGGCAGGGGATCTATGGATTGTTACAATCTCAATAACCTCAATGATTCTGGAGATTCATGATGGAGGTGGCTCTTAATTGTTCGCTAACATTGAAAGGGCCCATCTCGGTTTTTAATTACAACCTCGGTTGATTATAATAGATGAAATTTTACCCAGTTCATACTTTGTTGATTGTTATCTGGGGCAAAGTGATTCAAACCTTTTGCCCATGTCCTAGCTTTGAATTCATCAGCACCCCTTGGTTGTCCCTCTTGCATTTTTTTACAAAAATCCAGATTAGCAACATATGAAAGGATAAGGGAAAGTTCATGATGAATATTGGTTGCAGTCACTTTTTGGCCCAGTGTGAAGCAAGAAGGTGTATATTTTTCATGGTCTTCCTCTTGGTTCGCTTACAAGTTCGTTACAGCCAAAGTTTCAAGTCTTGGGCTGGCATTTTGAAAGTAAAAAATGCACCTTCCGGGTTTCTTGTAAGGTAAGCACAGCAAATCCGTATGAATTTGGTCCTTGATCGTCGCATTATAGGATCCAATCGTGAAGACGACATAGTCTGAGTTCCCCAACTTGGTTGTAGAGACATTTGGAAGATGGGAGGTTTCAGCCTTCATTTGTTCAAGGAGTCTTTAAAGTTCACCGTGGCAGTCTGGTCTTCATCTTTTGGTAAACTGATCTTCATCTTCCCCCTTCAGAAGGAAGCAGAGTGGCTGGGTTGAGAGTAGTACATTCTCTTCAAAGTGACATTTTTCAGGCATCAGTAATGGCAATTGTTTGGGATGGCGCTGTTTACTGAGATGAGTTGCTTGCGATGTTTCAGGATCCCTTGTAGATCATGAGGGGGCAAAACATTGACTGATTGCCTAAAAGGGCATGGTTTTTTTTCAAGAAGAATTTGTCACAATGATAGCTCTGGGGGAAGAAAGGGACAGTCTGGCAACAGAATCTAACTTGCAAAAATGTATTCCAAGAGGTCTCATCGCTCTCCATGTTTTTGTGTCAGACTTCGGAGCTTGGCCAAAAGTTTTCTAAAATAGGAAGAAGTTGAAGGCTGTGAGTAGCCCGGGATCCCAGAGCCGGAGCTTGTAGGAAAAAATTTTTTTTTTCAGGCTTTGAAAACACTCTTGTGCTTCAAGTGAGAGTTCCATTGTGTAATTTAATGTCCTTGAAACAATAGTGTAAAACTTGCATAAAGACTGGAGGCATTGGGTATCCCAATGACGACAGTAATGACGAGGCCTAGAAATCCTTTGTAGTTGTTAAAAAATTGTTCGGTGAAGAAATGAGCATAAACGCTTTTTTCCCCGATAAACGGTAAGGTTTGTTACCCTGTGATAAGCAAGTCCGAGAAATACAATTTTCTTAAAAACACAATTGGAGTTTGGGGCGTGAGACTTTGCGTTGATTGATGCCAAATGTTGAAGAAGACTCAAAGGCTTGATTGACAAGTTGGAAAAATCAGGCAACAAGAGAATATCTACATGTCCTGCAGGCTTGAGTCATTTAGCTGTGCCCTTTGGCATCCCGACGGTTGTCCCACATATGAAAGCAAAGGGTTCATTTCCTTGTGTATGGGCACGTGACTTTCAAACCATAGATGTGAAAGCAAAGAAGGTATCTTGGCTTTTTTGGGACCCAGTTCGTTACAGCAAGAGCCTGGGTCCTGAAACAAACGATTTGGAGGCCACCGGATAACTTTATTGGGAACGGGGAACCTGTTTTTGAAGTCTTGAGTCCCATTATCCAGGAAGTTCTGATTGTAAACTCCAGAGATTGTTTTTTTGATCATGCTTAAAGGCAAATTGAGGCATAGGGGGTAGTCTTTCGGAAGGTTCGTCTCTTGAGAAAGGATCGCAAATAGGTTTAGACAAATGGGAGTCTTGTTCAAAATTCCAGGAAGAATTGCTTGATGTGGATCTGTAGAGAAATTGGGGTTTCTGTGAAATTGAGTATTGAGCCAAATACTTCCAAAGGATTTTCTTTAGAAAATCACTTTGAGAAGACAGCTTAAGCAATTAGTTGGGTAAGATAGAATAAGTTTTGAAGGATCCATGAGCCAATGGACGGAAGGTTAACATTTTCGGTTGGTCTTCATACTTCAATGCTAAAGTAATCAGAAAAATGTGTCCGGTGGAATGTAGAATTTTTTTCAGAACCTTTGCACCTGTTCAAAAGGAAAGAATTGGTCCTTTTTGAAAATGAGGTAACTTCCCAAAGACTAACATGGGTTCCGAACAAGTAAAGGAGACAATTTTTTGGGTCCTTGGATGACAAGGGGGTTGTTTTGGGGTGGAAAGGCATAAACTTTTTTTTGATTGGTTAAGTGGAAAATTTAAGGTCCAAGAAAAAATTTTTAGGACGAGGGGGGGTGTGTTTTTGGTTAAAATTTGATGGTTGAGACCCCAAAACTTGATTGAGGTTGAAATTGGGAATTCTTTAAAAAGGTATGGGGGTTTAGTTTCTGCCCCTTTTGAGAAGTTTCTTTTTTCGTAAGAGCTTTGCGCGGAAGCCTAAATTCCGACTTTTTTTTGGGAGTAAAAAAACAAGTTTTCGGGAGTTGGGGCCTTGTCCCCATTTTGTGCGCTCGGGAAAGGGTCGCAAACGGTTACTCAAGGAGTTGTAGGTTGAAACCAGGGAAAACTTGCATTGGTTATTGTAGAGTAGGTGTCTGGCTGAGTATAGACCCCTTTGGGGGGTTTTGAAAGGGGTCACATTAGAAACTTTTTTTAAAACTTTTGGGGTAAATCAGTCTGTCCCTTAGCAAGGGGGGAGAAAATTTTGACTTCCGGTTACTCTGCAATTCGCTAAATAATTTCAAAAAAATCCTAAATTTGGGTTTAAGGGACCTTAAAAACGGCGTTAAAAAAAGGATTCTGTGAGCTTTAGTGGTCATGTCAAATCCATGGGCCTGGAATAAGGCAGACATTCGGTGATAAAAATTCTCCACGTATTCAGTTGGACTCTGAGTAGAATTGAAGATATTCACTGAGGATTCAGCCAAGCGTTCCTTGGCTCAAGGATGAAGATGACGGCAGAACTCTTCCCCAGATGAGTAAGAACTGATGTCCACAACAGTGTCTTCTTGTAGAGCTAATTTTATGATAGGCCAAAAGTAATCCCCAGCCTTGATGCTGGCAACAAGGTATAGATCTTTCCAAGAGGCAGAATATGTCTTCTGTATCTGGCTGATGCCATGGTAAAAATTTCCATAGGGTTTTTCTTCAGGGTCTGGCATTTGGGTCAGTAGATTATTGACTTGTTTGGGTGTAAAAGGCATGTAGATTGGTTGATCCTGGGGTATTGTGCCTGGCGCTAATGAATGAGAAGGTAGAACCGGCAGAGAAAAATAATCCAGTGGCTGAGGTGATGGTGGAGGTGGTGGTGCTGCTGAAGGTAGGGGTAAGTCCATGAATGAGTCTGGTTCTGGTGGTGGAGGGAATGTGGGTGAAGTTGTCCTGGGAGAGTTAGTGGTTTGAGTAGGGGAGAGCCATGTAGTCTTCAGACATTTGGCCATAGCTTTGTAAGTACCACTAAACCGTATTTCATGTACTGGAGGAATTGGCTTGTTTCTCAAGTAATGCGGTGAGTATGGCCGTCACATGCCAGTGGTGGGAACGCAAAGATGCCAGAAGAAATGAGCGGTATGGACAGCGATTGGAACTTTTTCGCTTGGGCCACATCAAGTACGTTAGTAAGTTTGTTTCAGCAGCTGAACACAATTGTTATGGGATACGTTATTATTATTTATAATTTATTTATTATTTAATCTTCCTGATCAAATGACGAGTACAGTGGACACAGGGGAAAAAAAACAACCCCCAGAACGTGAATGAAGTCATCACAGGTTTGCTGTATCTCTCTACCACCGTATTGAACAATTTGTGCCGCTATGCCACCACGATGCCGAGATTGCCATTTGCAGGATTGACAACTGCCGTAGTATCCTGAAATAAAATGTCTCCCATAATGAAGGTAAGAGTGGTGTTTGTGTTCCAAATTGAGGTAATGAACGTACAAACGTCAGGTGATTTGTATTCTTTTTTAGGGTCCAGATATTCACCCTTAGGGTTACAAGTAGTTTGTTCAACGGTGACGTGTTGTCATGGAGTTTGATGATAGGACCTGTGGGCAGTATCCCCAAGGAAGTCATTGGGTGTTCTGAATAATATGACCTCTCCTAGAGCAGCAGTGTGAGTGCTGTGAGCAATAGGAAAAATACTGGAGTCCTTTAATTTGGGTTGCAGATGTGAGTGCTGGCCCCCTGTAGCTAATGGCAACTTGTGCTCCTCCCTGTCTTCCTCTCCGTTATCACTGAAAGTCAAAATAGGGGCTATAGATGAGGAGGGTACATAGAATGTCCCAGATGCTGTGAGCAAAGGGTATAGTGGTTGCGGGGCTGGTTGTGATGTTGCAGGTGTGCTGGCAAGAACATTAAACCCCTCGACAGTTGCATATCAATGTTTACATTAGTAGTAACAAGTGAATTGCATGGAGGAGAGGTGGGAGTCAGAATGTTAGGGGTAGCAAGATGGCCGCTGTTCAACTTCAACCTGGAACTTCCGGGTTTTTTGGATTGCTTAGGACTACAAATATGGCCACAGGAAGTGCAAAGGGTGGAGTTTTGCCTTTCCGAATACAGAGAATGTTTGGACTTCATAAAAATGGTTACAGAAAATAATGGGAAAGGGTTCTGGCACGGGAGCTGAGGGATGAATACCGGCAGGGGCAGGCGTTGAGGTAATACAAGGTGTGATCAGTGTTATACGTTCCCTTCCCCAATCTACACAACTTTCAGCGTTAATGGAATATTGATGACGTCAGTCCACCAACATTGAAATTTGCCCTCTTGGAATGGCGGCAGCTCACTCTTTATACATATGAATTCCCCAAATCCTTCTTATTTTTTACATTTAGTTTCAATGTAATTGCTTTGCCAAGACATCATTTTTTTTCTTTCAGTGTTGTCCCCCCACATACTAGCGTGTAATCTCTGTGATTTATGCTCATTACACAGAGGTATCATTAACCTTTTTCTCTCAAGTCTCAAACATATTTTACTATTTTTCTTCGATCAAACTACTGCACCTTTTGACTGAGCGCCATAATTTTTCAGTACGCCATAGAGCCGAGGGGAGAAAATGTGCCAGCAGCGACAATCCCCCTTAACAGATGCTTTGGGAATGAAGCCAAGTTATACACTCTGCCAGAATTTCAGTGTGAGAGATAACAAGTGATGTAGTTGAATATAAAATTAACCCTGTAAAAGGGAGTTTTTTCTTACCTAAGTAAAACAGAACAAATTAACACACTGTATGTTAGGGTTTAAAAGGGGGTTTTCCAGGAGTGGGCCTTATCTGCTAAGAAGCAAATGTAAACAACACGGGGGTGAGAAGAGAGAGACAGACTGCCAGAGCACAGAGCTTTCATAAGGGATCATGTGAAATGCTCAAATCAAATTTTCAAACTACAACTTGTGGATTTTTGTATACAAAAGACAAAAGCTTTCTCCACAGCAGCTTGAAAGCTTCTTCATGTTTTCTGTCATCAGATAAAGCAGGGATCTAATCAGATAATCACACTACAACTAGTGGATTCTGTATACAAAAAACAACATATTTCTACCCGGTGCCTTGAAAGCTTCTGCAGCTCAGTCTCATCAGATAAAAAGCTTTCTCTGCTCAAGCCCGGCCAGCAGCTCTTGTCAGGTCGTATCTAAAAGAAGCTTTGAAGTAACTAAGGGGAGTTAAGGCAGCCTGTAGCTCTCTCAGGGTGCAATTTTTGTAATCACATATATTTAGAAAAGTTATTAAATACCCATTTTGGAGGATCCCACGTCAACATTACATTGTGGAAAAACCCCTTTAAACCCCTAACATACCTAACACTAATCAATGTCTTCTGCTCATCAGCAGGTAATCTCAAATATCATCTGTCTATACCATCTGTATAACAGGCTTATCAGAAACGCAGATCTTCTGTCTATAACAGGCTTATCAGAAACCCAGATCTTCTGTCTATAACAGGCTTATCAGAAACCCAGAGTCACGGCACCACTGTCAAGATGATTAAAATCAGGTGTGGAAATTATTTTTGTTCCACACCTGTATCCAATTAAATGCCTCCTCCGAATTATATTATTATTATTACTGCCGGCAGCCGGAGCTCGAGAAGACACAGACACTGCTAATCTGCGACTCATGTGATTGATGGGAGATCCAACCAATTATCAAAAATATTTTACTGGTAAAGTTCTTGCAGTGATTGGTGGTCTAATAGAACCTCTCTATAGTACAGTACAGTACTACATGCTCTGTATTGCTCTTTATACTGTATGTGCTAGGATGAGCGGCTCATTTGGGCACTATGTGTGGGGAACCCATTCTCTTTATTTTGTTACATTGTGTATATAGAGCATGACCTAACTAAACTCCTGTCCTGAACATAGAAAGTGATTTCCAAATTCCAGCAGCTGTTTCAGACTGTTATATGTAAGCATGTATTTGTTTTTAGGTTGGGTGACATTTTGGGGCCTTGGAACCAATTGACAGTTTTTCATAGAGTTATGGTTGCAACATACAATAATCATCCTGGAACCATTCAATAACGTATATTGAGGGACTACTGTATAGAAGGCCCTATTTAGCAAGAAGTTGCCAATAATCTCCAGTCAGGTTGGTATTTTCATTTTCTTGCGTAAAATGAGAACTGAAATTTGACTGACATCAAAGGGCAACTTCTCCAAATTTCCATAGGAAAATCCATGTACCGTATGTACTCGAGTATAAGCCGAGTTTTTCAGCAAAAAAAATGTGCTGAAAAATCCGTCTTCGGCTTATACTCGAGTCACTGTCAGCGCTGGGGCTCTGCGATGGTCCGGGTGCTGGCAGGGACACTTCTGCTATATGCGGCTCCTCTGGTAGCGCATACAGCAGAATCCCGAGTAAGCCGACAGTGTCCGGGCACTGCTGTGGCCCGTGCGCTGTCGGCGATCTCTTCCCCAGCAAGCGACTCCACTGGGAGCGCATACAGGTGAAGAGATACCACTGTGGTGCAGAGAGTGAGCGCTCCCAGCTCCGCAGTGGACTCCGGACAGCCGGACACAGACTCGCGGTTGTCCGGAGTTTCCGGCACAGGCAGCGTGTGTCATCACGCTGCGTGCGCGGCCTGATGACATCACCCTGCCTGTGCCCCAAGACGGAGGAGAGCGCCCGGGAGACCGGACAGCGAGGGAGTGAAGTAAGTGTTTGTATTTGTTTTTTTTTTTTTTTTTAATAACCTACCTATAAGGACAATTACCTGCCTATAACCTACCTATAAGGACATATACCTGCCTATACCTTGCCTATATCCTACTTATAAGGACATATACCTGCCTAAACCTTGTCTATAACCTACCTATAAGGACATACACCTGCCTATACCCTACCTATAAGGACATACACCTGCATATAACCTACCTATTCCTGCCTATAGAGCCATATACCTGCCTATAACCTTCCTTTACCCTACCTATAAGGACATACACCTGCCTATATCCTACTGATAAGGGTATTCACCTGCATATAATCTGCCTATGGGGCCATATACCGGCCTATAACCTGCCTATACCCTACCTATAAGGGCATACACCTGCCTATACCCTACCTTTAAGGACATACACCTGCCTATAATCTGCCTATGGGACCATATACCTGCCTATAACCTGCCTGTGGGGGATATGTGCCTGCCTATAGGGGACATATACCTGCCTATAACCTGCCTATGGAGACATATACCTGCCTATAACTTGCCTATGGGGGACATATACCTGCCTATATCCTGCATATAGGGGACATGTTCCTGCCTATAACCTGCCTATAGGGGACATGTACCTGCCTTTAACCTGCCTATAGGGGACATATACCTGCCTATAAACTGCCTGTTGATTACATATACCTGCCTATAAACTGCCTATAGGGGACATGTAGCTGCCTATAACCTGTCTATATGGGTCATATACCTGCCTATAACATGCATATAGGGGACATATACCTGCCTATAATCTGCTAATGGGAGACACATACCGGCCCATAACCTGAATATAGGGGCCATATACCTGCCTATAACCTGCCTATGGAGGATATGTACCTGCCTATAACTGCCTAAGGGGGATATTAAACTGCCTATACCTGCCTATGGGGTACATTAAACTGCCTATAACTGCCTATGAGGGACATTATATTGCCTATACCTGCCTAAGTAATTTTATTGGTATCCATTTTTATTTTTTAAATTGACCAATTGCCGCCACATTTTCCACCCTAGGCTTATAGTTGAGTCAATAAGTTTTCCCAGTATTTTGTGGCAAAAGTAGATGCCTCGGCTTATATTCGGGTTGGCTTATACTCGAGTATATATGGTAAATAGTGGAAAAGAAAACAATGCAGAACAACAGATTTTGTGTGGAGATACGGCACTTCATCAGGTCTTCCACATAAAACATGTTGTGCCATATTGTATTCTATTCCACTATTATCATGTTCATCCTTTTATTTATCAATAAATCAATTAAATGGATTATTGTACTTTAATATCCATTGGAGATAGGCCCTTCTGCATTCTTTTTTTATTCTGCGTGCGGCTGGTGCTTCAGTTGATTCCTCGTGGTCAGTGACCGTCTTCTTGGCTTTTAAAAAAAAAAGTGACTGCAGTTAATCACTTCTTTGATCCCTGGTAACCATCTGTTCACCACTGCTCCACGCTCCTTGTTCCCACCTTCTAGGTCCCTTTAGATGAAGGCCAATTAGGCTGAAATGTTGGACTGTGGGATTATCCTATTGTCTATATTATGCATATTGCTATATAGGGAGAGCTGAATTTCACTTTTTTCACATTCAAAACATTTTCAATATAATCACCATTTCTACAAGAAACACAAGGTGTGCCGTGGATTTTCTACAGATTGGATTTTGAACCCACAGGCCTTTTTTCACTGAGCACCCACACTCTCGCTAGGTGTGCCGTACTATTATATTTACATCCACATATTTAACAATATATGGACATTATTTAAATAATTATCTGTCCATGTAATGCGTGGAACTTGCTGGATTTGCTCTATTGTTTCCAAAGGGACATGGGGACAGCGGTTGTTTTGATGATACAACCCCTTAAAAGAGGAACTGTTGCCATTCCTGACATCTCTGTTGTATTATATATGTATGTTTCATGTGAAATAACAATTCTGGTTTATCTTCTTTTATAGCTCTGTTATACTGTTCTTTTGTTATTTATTCTAGAAATGTATTTCTGAATCTGTCAGATGGTTGTTACCAGTTGGGAGGGGTGTTCTGCACAGTCTGACACTGTCCATTCAATGCTGACAGTCAGTGTGTGCAGGGACACACTCCATTATTTACTAAAATAGACATGTCAAGACGATGTCACAGGTAATCTTGAAGTAAATCATGACTAAAGCAGATGGTAAAGAGCCCATAACATTTTTTTACTCACCTGCCTAGATCACTGGTAATCCATCCTCAGTATAATAATAGAAGAACATATATACAATGAAAAATTACACACACATTTGATGGAATGAACTGATTCAGTGCCAAATGCATATGACTGAGGAGATAGAAGAACAGATGCATAATCAAATGGTGCAGGCAGCACAGGCAGGTACAGTGATAATAATGGGTGACTTTAATTTCCCAGGCATTGACTGGGGTCACGGTTCTGCGTCAACTGAAAAGGGAAGGAAGTTCCTCAATCTGTTAGAGGATAATTTTATGGGGCAGTTTGTGGAGGAACCCACTAGAAGTGATGCTCTGTTGGATCTGGTCATTTCTAACAAAGCAGAACTAGCCAGAGCGGTCACGGTTTCTGAAAATCTTGGTAACAGTGACCATAATATAATTCACTTTAGTGTAAACTGGAAAAAAGAAAAACAGAGCGGGAAGGCAAAAACATTTAATTTTAAAAGGGCAAATTTTCCTTATTGAGGGATGCAATACAGGACCTAGACAGGGAGCAGCTATTAGCAAATGGTGATATAGAAGCCAAGTGGGGGAGCTTTAAATATACTTTCGGAAAATTTATTGCAAAATATATTCCTATGGGTAACAAGTATAGGCGACTAAAACTAAAACCAACATGGCTTCTACCTTCTGTTAAGAGGGCAATAAACAATAAAAAAAAGGGCATTTAAAAAATATAAGTCAGAGGGGTCGGCATCAGCCTTTGAAAATTATAGAGAGCTTAATAAAATCTGTAAAAAAGTGATAAAAGCAGCTAAAATTCAAAATGAAAGGCAGGTGGCCAAGGACTGCAAGACTAACCCCAAGAAATTATTTAAGCATATAAATTCCAAAAAGCCAAAGTCAGAGCAAGTAGGACCCTTAAAAACCTGTGATGGGGGGCTGGTCACTGGTGACCAAGAGAAGGCAGAGGAACTAAATAGGTTCTTCAGCTCAGTATATACTGTCAATGAAATAGTAGTTGATGGGGGTGGACCAAGTGCAGAAGTAGGTGGTGGCAGTACTGTTAATACATCATCTGCTATAAATAATGCCCTGATGGCATTTACCCAAGAGTTCTTAAAGAGCTCAGCTTGGTTATCTCTGTGCCCCTATACATGATATTTAGAGATTCCCTGGTGACTGGTATAGTACCAGATGACTGGCGCAAGGCAAATGTAGTTCCCATCTTCAAAAACGGTTCCAAGTCTTGCCCAGATAATTATAGACTAGTAAGTTTAACATCTGTTGTGGGAAAAATGTTTAAGGGGCTCATAAGGGACTATATACAGGAGTATGTTGACAAACACAATATTATTAGTGATTGCCAGCATGGATTTACTAAGGACAGAAGCTGTCAGACCAATCTGATTTCTTTTTATGAAGAGGTGAGTAGAAGTCTGGATAGCGGGGCAGCTGTGGATATTGTGTTTTTAGACTTTGCAAAGGCATTTGACACTGTCCCTCATAAGCATTTGTTGGGTAAATTAGAATCCATTGGGTTAGAGATAACAGTGTGCAATTGGATCAAAAACTGGCTGCTGGATCGTACCCAGAGAGTGGTTGTAAATGACTCCTACTCTGAGTGGTCACCGGTTGTGAGTGGTGTGCCGCAGGGCTCAGTATTAGGTCCTCTCTTATTTAATGTATTTATTAATGATATAGTGGAAGGGATCGATAGCACCGTCTCAATTTTTGCAGATGACACCAAGCTATGCAGGGTAGTGCAATCTATGGAAGATGCTCATAAATTGCAAGCAGACCTGGACACACTGATTGCTTGGGCATCCACTTGGCAAATGGGGTTCAATGTGGATAAATGTAAGGTTCTGCATCTGGGGAGAAATAATCTACAGGCATCATATGTCCTAGGGGGAGAAAAACTTGGAGAATCGCTTGTTGAGAAAGATCTGGGCGTTCTTGTAGATCATAGACTACAGAATAGCATGCAATGTCAATCAGCTGTCTCTAGGGCAAGTAAGATATTGGCGTGTATTAAAAGAGGCATGGACTCTCAGGACAAGGATGTAATTCTACCGCTGTACAAAGCATTGGCGCGTCCTCACTAAGAATATGCTGTTCAGTTCTGGGCCCCAGTTTATAGAAGAGATGTAATGGAGCTAGAGAGAGTACAAAGACGAGCAACCAAACTTATAAGGGAAATGGAGCATCTTCGTTATGAGGAGAGGTTAGAAGAATTGAACTTCTTTAGTCTTGAGAAAGGACGGCTTCGGGGGGACATGATTAATTTATATAAATATATAAATGGTCCCTACAGACAGTATGGGGAGAAATTATTTCAAGTGAAGCCCCCTCAAAAGACAAGCCGACATTCCCTCCGACTAGAGAAAACAGGATTCAATCTCCAGAGGAGAAGAGCGTTCTTCACTGTAAGAACTGTGAATCTGTGGAATAGCCTACCTGAGGAGCTGGTCACAGCAGGAACTGTAGAGAGTTTCAAGAAAGGCTTAGATACCTACCTGGAACTAAAGAATATTAATGCGTACGTAGCCATGTAAAATTCTGGATCCTGGCTGGTGGAGGCTCTGGGGTCAGAGATACGGTCTCCACTGGAGCAGATTGGTTCTTGCCTTGTGGGTTTCAAGGTAAATAACCAGTGGTGAGGCTGGGCATAATGTCCTTGTCTCTCTCCCTTCACCCACATTTTACCCACCCTTGGTTGAGCTTGATGGACACGTGTCTTCTTTCAACCGTACTAACTATGTAACTATGTAACATTTAAATTAAGTAGATTAACCCCTTCAGGACCAGTAGTCATTGACTAGTTTTGAAAGCATTCTCAAAGTAAGTTTTTTCTTACATCATAGTCTACTAGAATTATTTCTTTTACATTTTTGCAAAAAAAAGGTTTTCTTATATCAAAATGAAATTACTTTTTTACAGTATTTTTGCATAATAATATCTAATTGGAAATCATTTCTACATTCTTGATCCTTTTACAACCTACACTAATTTTGTTTATATACTTATTTACATTTACTATATAAAAATCTTTTTTTTCAGGGTAAATTCAAACCCAGCATTTTCTTGAAAAAAATGTCACTGTCTTCAACAAACTGTTTTTTTTTTTTTTTGTGCATCATCTTTAGAAGAAGCTTCCTTCTGGGATGACACCAATTCTGGGATGACACCAATTTGGTCGACCATGGTAAGGCTTCTTCTGAGTGGAACCTGTCTTTTTAAACCACTGTATGGTCTTGGCTATCGTGCTGCAGCTCAGTTTCAGGTTATTGGTAATCTTCTTATGGCCTAAGCCAGCTTTATGTAGAGCAACAATTCTTTTTTTCAGATCCTCAGACAGTACTTTGCAATAAGGTGACATATTGAACTTCCAGTGACCAGTATGAGAGAGTGTGAGAGCAATAACATCAAATTAACACACCTGTTCCCCATTCCCATCTGAGACCTTGTAACACTAATGAGTCACATGAGATCGAGAAGGGAAAATGGCAAATTAGACACAATTTGCCCATTTTCACTTAGGGGTATACTCACTTTTGTTGCCAGCGGATTAGACAATGATGGCTGTGTATTGAGATATCTTGAGAGCACTGCACTTTTACACTGTTATTCAAGCTGTACACTGACTACTTTACATTGTATCAAAGTGTCATGTCTTCATTGTTATCCAGTGGAAAGATATAACAGAATATATATATACATACACACAGAGTCTCACAAAAGTGAGTACATCCCTTAGTAAATATTCTGTTATATCTTTCCATTTAATAACACTGAAGACATGACACTTCATGTCTTAAGTGTTATCCCATATGTGTGTGTGTGTGTATGTGTGAATATATTATGCAATTGTAGTTAGTTTAAACCATACATGCCAACTTTTGAAAGTAAGAAAGCAGGAGATTTTAAGGGGCGGCTTGCATATCCACGCCCATCTTGCATGTAAGCCACGCCCCCTTCGAAAAGCCACACCCTACTCCACCTAACTGTGTAATGGCTCTGGAAGAAAGCTAAATTAGGGTTTTGGCGTCACCCAGCTTCCCTGGACTGTTGGATTGTCTATTCAGCATTCAGGAGAGCTGGAAGATACTGCCAAACTGTGCCCCAATAGGTAGGTATCTCGGTGCCCTATTTTAACCCTGTAGCCAGGTAGTAACCCCCTGTAGTCAGGTAGTAGCGTCCTGTAGCCAGGTTAATGCCCCATTCAAGCCAGGTTGCTGCCCCCCTCTAGCCAGGTAGCTGTCCCCATTAGCCAGATAGTGCCCCTTACAGCTAGGTAGTGCCCCTTACAGCCAGGTAGTGCCCCAATAGCCAGGTAGTGCCGCCATTAGCCAGGTAGTGCCCCCAATAGCCAGGTAGTGCCCCCAATAGCCAGGTAGTGCCCCTATTAGCCAGGTAGTGTCCCCAATAGCCAGGTAGTGGCTCCGTTGGCCAGGTCGTGCCTCCATTAGCCAGGGAGTGCCCCCAATACCCAGGTAGATGCTCCTTACAGCCAGGTAGTTCCCCGAATAGCCAGGCAGATGCCCCATTTATCCATATAGATGCCCCCATGACCAGGTAGATGCCCCCATGAGCCAGGAAGATGCCCCCATTAGCCAGGTAGTTGCCCCCATGAGCCAAGTAGATGCCCCTTTATCCAGGCAGATGCCCCCCGTAGCCAGGCAGTGCCCCAATAGCTAGTAACAATAAAATAATAAAATCTACTTCACACTCCTCCCCTAACATGCACTCAGTCACTGCACACACTCCCCTCCCCTCACAAGCAATCAACCACCCCCCTCCCCACACACACAGCCATCCCTGCACTCACTGTTCTGCTGGCATCCTAGTTTTTCAAATGCTGCTCGGGGAAAGGGGACGGAGCTTCTCGGCTCCGCTAAGCCCCGCCCCCTTCCTCCACAGTGTTCTCGCAGCTTCCTCTGAAGCTAGGAGAGCATTGCCGGACAGCGGCACAGGACAGAGGCTGTAGGGCAGCGTCAAGAGATGCTGCCCGATGCCTCTGTACACAGATAACCTCTGCCATCTCTACAGATGCGGGAGGTTAAGCCACCCAAGTGGGGGGGGCGGAACACGGCCCCCATTAGCGGGAGTAACCTGCCAAAACCGGGAGGGTTGGCAAGTATGGTTTAAACACTGTCTTGTGACATAAATGTATTGCTTTTCATTAGTACTCCTCCATTATATGTTCTTAATTTTTGGGGGTTTCTCACACAATCCCTTTAAGGAGTCCAGTGGGTGGTTAAAGAGTTTACTACTGATTTGTGGCAGTTTGCAGCCTCTCCTGTGAGAGATAAGATCAGTTTGCAGCACCTACCCAACACTTATTGACAGATTTTTTTCCTATCCACACTAAAAGGGAGAATCAGCATCTGGTGCTATTGATGGGTGGGTGATGTTAACACCTGCTCATGAATACACTAGACTCATCTCTGGGAGGGCAGGCTGTAAACTGTCAGATTTGAGCATTAAGGGCCTCATGTATGAAAATTGTCTGGGTGCAAGACTTTCTTTGTTGCCCATAGCAACCAATCAGAGCTCCCCTTTAATTTTTTCAGAGCACTGTATGAAATGAAAGGGGCGCTCTGATTGGTTGCTATGGGCAAGAATGAAACTGCTATGGGCTCTGAAACTGCTACATCTTACAGAGTAATGGACACACCGCTGGAAACAGGGGGCCACACGTAGGAAAACTTCCTAGGTGTAAGACTTTCTTTGATGTTCATAGCAACCAGTCAGACTTCCCCTTTCATTTCATATAGTGCTCTGAAAAAATGAAAGTGAAGCTCTGATTGTTTGCTATGGGTAGTGTTGAGCGATTGCGTTGGCTATCGAGATCGATCGATAGTCGATGTCCCGGGGCCCCATCGATAAGGTTTTTTGATATGAGCATC
>JAODAL010062270.1:0-19843 GCA_025379985.1 Phyllomedusa bahiana | reverse complement strand
AAAATTTTTTTGTTTTCGTAAAAAATACACGGTATTTTTGGCAACAAAACAACCTGTGCTGACTAAAAGTTGTGGATTTAATTTAACTGCAAGGTGGATATATCAACACAGGTGGAATGGGTAAAATTGAAAATGAACCCCTATCTGAAATGTTATGATAATAAAAGTGGAGTTTTGCACCTAAAAAAGGGAAAACCTGCAGTTACTAGAAATGATGTGTATCCAATATAATTTCAGGCTGCCCAATATCCGGGAAATATTTCAATAGCAAACTGTTAATAATAAAGATTTGCAGTGCAATGTCTACACTAAGTCTGGTGAACTTATCCAGTGTTCTTTATAGATAGAGCTTGTCTGTGTTCGCCCCGGGGACCCCCCCCCACTCCCCCCTCCCACTCCCCCCGTGACGGGTCAGGGGTAGATGCTGCTTTAAAATTCTCTAGTAACTTACATAAAATCTTCAAATCTCTAATCTAACTAAATTGGATGGATCACAGCTAATAGTAGAGGTTTCTCTGTGCAAAATAGACTAATTTCGCTGAGCTGTTTGGCCACAGGCAGAGCGCACGTCCTATTCCTATAGGAGGGCTGAGAGACACTAAGGCTGAACAGGAAACACTGTTCTATGAAATACGAGGTCCAGTGATTTTTTCCACCCAATCGCAACCAGACACATGCCAGTCATTGACGTCGCAAAACACATCTCACCCTGCTCTAGTCTGTAATCTGATTTGCTGGCCGCCAAAATTACAGGAAGCGCCGAAAATGGCGCGATCTTAATAGATAATGCACAGATTTTAACCTTAATTACCCGCATGATCGGGAAAATTTTGGGATCACCATAAAAACCTTGCCGATTTCAACTTTGTGGGTTTTAAAAATCGTTTAAAACATTTACGGGGTGCCCCAAACTGGATGAAGGGGCCGAGCTTGTTTCAACATCCCCAGGAATTTTTTCCCCTGCCCAGCCAGCGTTATCCGGAACGAAAATTCAGCACAGCTGGTTGATAACTGACGGGACATAACCAGTCTTTCAACCTGAAATGTGGATCTTTTGGACTTTTATAAAAAATGAATAAGCGTGGATCTCTGAAGATTTTTTTGGGCCCTTTCGGTTGCCGTTTCCTGATTTGGAAAAACTACAATCTTTTTGACAATTTGAAATACACTTTTAAAAACAACATTAAAATCTAATGTTTTGTATTTCCTGTGCCTCCCGGGGGCTTTTTTAAAACAAAAATTGAAATTCTACTGTGCCACGTAGATTTAAAAGGGTCTTACAGCGGGAATTTATTTTGAAAATTTACAGCTGTAGGGGCCTTGATGTGCCGCTTGCACCTCTTACCCCTTTCCTCCTTGTATCCCCCCCCAAATTTTTATTTTTTAAATGCCTCCACCTGTACTCCCCAACAAATGTACTAAGTCCTGTTATCTTAAAACCTCCATGTTCACCTTTTCATTTTCCCTCGCGGCCAACCAAAATTGGTTCTGGCCCCCCCTAATGCTTTTTTGAACCGGAACCCCCGCTTTTTGCCTTTTGCCATTTTCCCCTTGGGGCTCCCACCAATGGTACTCCCTCCCTAATTAGGGTTAAACCCGGGAAACCCCCATGTTCCCCATTGGAAATTTTTCTGCGGCCACCTTTGGGGTTCTGCTTTTTTAATCTAGTCCGCTGCCCCTCCTATAGAACGCCCCTGCTTGAAAGCTGTCCTCACCTTTTTCTTTTAAACCATCAAAAGGAATTTGAATTTTTTTTAGCCTCTCTTTTTTTTTCTGGGGGACTCTTAGAGCCAAAATTTTCTTCACTAAGTTTTCCCAAAAAATTTTCCAAAGTTTTTTTTTTAGGGAAAAGGGGGTTAAACCCAGCTTCTCCTCCCCTGTTTGTAGGAAAAAATTAACCCGAACACCGTCCCCCATTCCTTTTTAATGGGGGTTCGAATTCGAGATGGGAACAAAAACCCGCCCGAACACCCCCAACTCGAACGTAAAACCATTTCTTTGTTTCAAAAAATATCTCTATTTGCCTATTTTAAACTTTACATTCACTTTCATTTTTAAAAATTGTCTTTTTTTTTTTTAAATCAAAAATTAAAGGGGCTTATAAATTTATTTGAAATTTTTTTCCACTTTCAAAAAAATTTGAAACACAGATTTTCAAAAAGGAAAACATCCAATTTCTGAGGGTGGCTTTGAGGGGCTTGTAGGGTTACCCCCATTGAGTCCCTGGATTTTGGGAAGGGAAAAAATAAAAAAGGGTTGGCACCCTTATTTCAAAAGGTTTTTTGGGGACCCCGGGGAAATAAAAATAGGACCCATATAACATAAAATTTGGACCCTAAAGGGGGTAAATTACCGGGAAAAAAAAAGGGGAAAGAAAGAAAAAGGCCAAGCCTGGAAATAAGTTTTTGGGGGCCAAAATTTTAGCGCCGGGTGATAAGGGGGTAACTTTTAGTCCCCCAAACGAAACCGGGAAGGGGGGCTGATGTTAGGTATATTTCGTGAAAACAAAAGGGGTTTCATAAAGTTTGGATTTCACGGTTGAGAAACCAGGCCCCCAAATAAAAACCCCCCTTTTTTGGAATTTTTTTTTTCTTTTCTTTTGTTCTTTTTTGTTCTAAAGCATGCCTAGTTTTTCTAAAAGTGGTTTTGGGTTTTACCCATTTTTTAAAAAATCCGTCAAGGAGGGAAAAGGAGGTGACAACCCCCATTAAACCCCCTTTTTTTGGCCGCTGTAACGGAGGGGCGGGCGTCCCAAAAGGTAGGGCCGAGCG
This sequence comes from Phyllomedusa bahiana, assembly GCA_025379985.1. Lineage (NCBI taxonomy): Eukaryota > Metazoa > Chordata > Amphibia > Anura > Hylidae > Phyllomedusa > Phyllomedusa bahiana. Next base: position 17,072 of record JAODAL010062270.1, on the reverse strand, counting down.
CCCGGACCTGGACTTCCGGGTGTGGATCCCTGTGACCCCCCGCGGGCGAGGTGGAAAGCGGGGAGGACCCGAAAAGGGGATGGAGTCTAAGGACCCCCGGGGGGTCTTGCCAGGGGCCCCCCCGAAAAAGGGGGAATAGACTTGGCTGGGGGGACCTAAGGCCCACCCCCCTGACGTGGTTCCTGGGGGGGTAAAAGGGCCGGGGGTGAAAAACCCGGGAAATCCAGGCAGTGGAATACGGGAAACACGGGAAAAACATGTACAGCGGGAAATACAGGGGGGGTTAAACGTAAAATTTGCATCACAGGGTTTAAGGGGCGGGAAAATTTGGACGGGTAAAATAAAAGGAACAAGCAGGGAACAGGGCGGGGAACAGGGGGAGAAAAACATACGGGAAACAGGTACGGCGGGTTTACAGGAAAAGGCACATACAGGGACGGGAAAACACGGCAGGATAAAAGGAGCCCCAAAAACAAAACACGACGGAAAAAAGGCCGGAGCAAAAAACAAAAGCACGGACCAGCATTCGGGGTTTTAAGTCTCCACAGAAAGGCCCTGAAAAATGCTGGCAGGGCTAAAATTTTGGGAACCCAGTGACAAAAAACAGACTCCCAATAAACTGCCCCAGGGGCGGGGCAGGGGAAACTTCCTCTTATGGGCCGGGGTCAGAGGTAAAGAGGAAGTAGCAGAGACAAGAAACCCTAAAAGACAGGAAGCTGCAGCGCGCGGGGCCCTATGGGGAAACAGAGCACACACAGGGCCTTGGAAGCAAACAGAAAAAAGGGACGGGGTAAGCACGGGGAAGGGCAGGGACACGTGGGGGCCCCAAAGGGCCCGGGGAACCGCGGCGGGGAACCGGACAGTACCCCCCCTCAAAACCCCCCGTCCTCCCCCTCAAAATCCAAAACGGGCCCATTCACATGGGTTTCAGGGGCCCACAACTTCTACGGGGGAAAAACCCCCAAAACCATGGTAGGGGTGAATTTAGCAGAAATGGGGAAAAAACCCCTAAAAAGGAAGGGGCACGGGGAAGGAAACCCAAAGGGGAAATTACCAAAATGGGGGGGAACCCCCAGGGGGGGTCCGGGAGTTTGGAAAACAGACGGAGGGCTCAGGGCGGCCATGGCTGGGCCCAAAAGGGCGCTGGGGGCGTCCCATGAGCTAGACAACGGGCGCTCGGGGGTCCATGAGCTGGGAAAAACGGGGCCCCTGGGCTTTAAAAAGGCCAGGGACGGGGATACGGACACTCTGGGCGAACCATGAGCCGGGCGGACGGGATATTTGACACTCGGGGGGGTTCCTGGGGCCCAGCGGACGGGATACTGCCCCACTCTGGGCGAAACCATGGGGCCAGGGGACGGGGTTAATGAACTCGGGGAAAAACCAATGAGCCATGGGGACGGGGGAAATACTCCCCTCGGGGCTTACCATGGGGCCAGCGGACGGGGATACTGACACTCTGGGTACCCGGGAGCCGGGGACAGGGTTATGACACTTGGGCTTTACCTTGAGAAATGGGGGCCCAAAGGGATACTGCCCACTCGGGGCGAAACCATGAGCCAGCGGAAAGGGAAAAAACTGACACTCCTGGCGTCCCATGAGCCGGCGGTGGGATGGGGGGCCCACTTGGGCTTCCAAAGCCAGGGACAGGGATACGGGAAAACTCTGGGGGGTTCCAGGGAGCCAGGGGAAACGGGTTACTGCACTCTGGGGGGTACCATGAGGCCGCGGACAGGGATATTTTACACTCTGGCGTACCAGGGGGCCAGCGGACAGGGATACGGCCCACGGGGGGGCGTCCCAAATGACCCAAAGCGGCCCAGGGTTTACGACATTTGGGGGGGCCCCCATGACCCCGGGGAACAGGGATACGGGAATCCCCCCTGGGGCCCCAATGGGGCCCGCGGACAGGGTACTGACCCCTTTTGGGGCGTACCATGGGGGCCGGGCGGCGGGGTTCGGGCCCATTTTTGGGGGGTACCATGGGGCCAGGGGAACGGGTTTCTGACATCTGGGCTTTCCTGGGGCCAGCGGACAGGGGAAACTGACAAATCTGGGCGTACCATGGCCAGCGGGGGGGGAAATACTGACACTCGGGGCGTCCATGGAGCCGGGGAGGACAGGGAAGGGGTCATCGGGGCCCTTTTCCATGACCCCAGGGGGACCAGGGAAAATGACACCCCGGGGCGACCATTGAGCCAGGGTTGGGCCAGGGATCCTGACACCGGGGGTTAAAAAGGCCAGGGGGACGGGGTTTCTGACACCCCTGGGGGTCCCAAATTGGCCAGGGGGGGGACAGGGAAAACTAAACACTCTGGGGCGTCCCAAGGACCCAAGCGGACAGGGAAACTGAAAATCGGGGGGTTTACAGAGCCGAGGGACAGGGATACTGACACCGGGGGTACCCATGAGCCAGGGGGACAGGGATACTGACACTCTGGGCGTACCATGGGGCCAGCGGACAGGGTTTACTGACCCCCGGGCGTCCCATGACCCCGGGGACAGGGATACTGACACTCCGGGGCGTACCATGAGCCAGCGGACAGGGATACTGAACTCGGGCGTCCCAAACCAGGGGAAAAAGGGTTTCTGGCACTCTGGGGGTTTCCTGAGCCAGCGGCAGGGAAAATGCCCTTTTGGGGGGCGTACAATGAGCCACCCCGGACGGGGTTTACTGACACCCCGGGGGGTACCATGGCCAGCGGGACAGGGTTACTGCCATTCGGGGCGTACCATGAGCCGGCGGCCCAGGGTTTACTGACACCCCTGGGGCGTCCCTTTGGAACCAGGGGGGCGGGGATACTGAAAACTCTGGGCGTACCAGGGCCCCCTGCGGACAGGGATACTGAAAATCTGGGCGTAACCTTAGCCGGGGGGCCGGGATATTTGAAACCTGGGTACCATGAGCCAGGGGGACGGGTATACTGACACTCGGGGCGAAACCAATAGAAAAGGGGAACAGGGATAAGACACTCGGGCGCCCATGAGCCAGGGACAGGGAAAAACGGGAACTCTGGGGGGGGTACCTGGAGCCGCGGGAAAAGGGATCTGACCCCTCTGGGCTTCCCAAATGGCCAGGGGGGGGACAAGGGGGAGGGACACTGGGGGGCGGACCATAGCCAGCGGACGGGATACGTACCCCCCTTGGCTTTCCATGAGAAAGCGCAGGGATACGACACTCGGGGGAAACCTGACCCGGGGGACAGGGTTTACGGACCTCTGGGGGGTTACCTTGGCCTCGGACAGGGTTACGGGCACTCGGGCTTACCATGACCCACGGCGGGTTTTTATGACCCCATGGGCTTCCCGGGGCCCCGGGGGACGGGGTTCGGGACCAGGGGGGGCCCAAATGGGGCCTGGGGCCCGGGTTACGACACTCTGGGGTACCATGACCGCGGACAGGATACTGACACTCTGGGGTCCCTTGAGCCACCCGGGCAGGGGTTCTGACATTTCTGGGCCCGCCATGACCAGCGGACAGGGATACTGACCCTCTGGGGCGTACCAAAAGCCAGGGGGCCCCAAAAGGGGTTTGCAGGGGGCCTGGGGCAAACCCAAATGGGGTCAGCGGGGGATAACGGTTGCAGACACTCTGGGCCCGAACCATGACCCAAGGAAAGGGGTCCCCAGAGGGTTTCTGGGCAAAACCCCCTTGAGCCAGGCAAAGGGGGGGGCCAGAAGCTCTGGGCAAACCAAATGAGCCCGCAGGCAACGGTTGCAGACCCCCTCTGGGCAAACCCTTGCCAAGGAAAACGGGGTGCACCCGGGATTTTGGGCAAACCATGAGCCAGAAAAGGGGGGTTGCAGCCGCGCGGGGCGAACCATGAGCCGGGCAACGGGGGGGCAGACGGTTTGGGGGGAACCAGGGCCGGGGGCAACGGGTGCAGACGGCCCCGGGGCGAACCTGAGCCGGAAAAGGGGGTGCAGGCGCTTGGGCGAACCTTTGGGGCCAGGGAAAGGGGGGTGCAGACGCTCTGGGGGGAACCATGACCCAGGCCAACGGGGCGACGCTCGGGCAAACCCAGGGAGCCAGGAAACGGGTGAAAGAGGGGCTCGGGGGCGAACCATGGGGCCGGGAAAAGGGGTGCGGGACGCTCGGGGCGAACCATGACCCCGGGCAACGGGTTTGGCAGACGCTTGGACAAACCCAAAGGCCGGGGGCAACGGGTGAAAGGAACCTCGGGGGCAAAACCAGAGCCGGGCAAGGGGGGTGCAGACGCTCTTGGGCAAACCCCAATAGCCGGGGGCAAGGGGGTGCGGGAACGCTCTGGGCAAAAATTGAGCCGGGGAAATTGGGGGGCCAAGACGGCTTTGGGGATACCATGGCCGCGGACGAAAAGGACATTCTAGCGGGCCGGGTTTCACCCCGGCGGAAATCCAGGGTCGTTCTTTCCTGAAACGGTTGCGGCCGCGGGACAAAGGGGTACGCAAAAAGCCCAAACCGCTTTTTTTTGGGGTGTGGCCCCCTTTGGGTGATCACCGCAGGGGGAGGTGGTAGCTGGGGGGCCCAAAGCCAGGGGTGGAGTCTAAGGGGCCCCGGGTCTTGGGCCAGACCCCGGGCCGCAAAGCGGGGGGGATTGGCTGCGGGACCCCCAGGTCATTTTACCCCTGACGGGGGCTACCGGGCGGTGACACCCAGGGGTGCAAGACAGGAACCCCGGGCGGTGGGAACGGGAAAAACACAGGAACATGTAACAGCAGGATACAGGGGGGTTAAAACGTACAAAAAGGCACCACAAAATACGCTTAAGGGACGGATAACACTAAAGGTCGGGACAGGGAACAGGCAGGAACAGGAGAGCACATAAAAGGACGGGAACACGACAGGATACAGGGACACAGACACGACGGTAAAAACGGCCCCCAGGAGTTTCAGATGACAAAAGACACTGGACCAGCATCTCGGGTTTTTTAAAGGTCTCCAACGGGCAGCCCTTTGAGATGCTGGGGGAGCTCAAAAAGGGAAAGGCCGCTGGAACAAAACGGGACGGCAATGAACTGCCCCAGAGAAAGGGCAGGAATTTCCCTTTTTTGGGTCAGGGTCAGAGGTAAAGTGGAAGTGACAGAAAACAAGAAACCGGAAAAGCCCAGGAAACCGCAGGGGGCGCCGCCCTAAGAGAAAAAAGGGGCACAAAAGGGAAACCCCAGGAAGAAAACAGAACAGGACAGGACAGGTAAGCACGGGAAAGGGCACGACCCCCGGGCGGCCCAAGGCGGGGAAAACCGCGGCGTAAAACCCGTGAAAACCCGCTAGGAGTACAATATGGATTTTTGGTTGGTTTTAGTGTCTGGGAGGAGATATAAAAAAAGAGTTGTTTGGGGTTTCAAGTAGTATTTAGTTTTAAAACTTAAAATTTGAATCAACGGGGAATATTCCGTCCCCTTTAAACCCCCTTTACCCCTTTGGGCCCCGAAATCCATATGTCCGGGGCTTTTTGGGGGGTTCACGCACCTGGCGTTTTGGATACGTCCGGGCCCAATCTCCGGCCACCGCCAAAAAAAGTTGGGGAAAAATTGGGGGGAAGGGGAGGCGCTTTTTTGACAGCAGCCCGGTTTTTCCCTCCTCCCAGGCACGGCATCCCCCCCCCGCATCGGCGTCGTCCCAAATTGGGCTTTCAAATCAAACACCCAATGGCGGGGCATTTTAAAAATTTTGGCCGACGGGCTGCGGCCGGGGTATAGCGATCGATGGTGTTGGGGGGGTTTTGGGGACGCCCCAATCCCCCCTTCCGGGGAGAAAATGGGGCGGGGTAGTAGTCCCAAACCGTCCCCTTGGCTCGTTGGGCCCGGTCAGTTCCCCCGACCGGCCAATCCCCACCCCTTGCGCGGGCCTTTGAAACAGCAAAAAACCGCCCTGCGCCCCCCATTCCGTTCAGGAACAGCGGCAGAGGGGTGCCCTTTGCTTTTTCGTCCCTGCCCCCTGGTGGTTTTGGGGTTTGAAAAACCCAGTAGACGCTCTTCTTTGGGGTGATCCAGGGATCGTTGTGCTCCCCCGGGAGCTTTCTTCGGGGTTTCCTCCCGTTGGGTTGTAGTGGCTGAATGAGCTGCCCCTGTGCGGGTTTGAAGCCAGACAGCTTTAGCTTCCTGTCCTCGACTGCGGTTTAAGTGTTTTTCACAAATTTCAGCATTTTTTTGGGGGTAAAAGGCCCTTTTTTTTTCTTTTTTTTTTTTTTTAATCTTCTTTCATCCTTTTTTTTTTCCCTTTTTTTTTTTTTTTTACTTTTTTTTTTGCGCACTGGTTACCCCCAAAAGCTGCTTTAACCCTCACTGTCTCATCAGCGCTGATTAGGGGACGTATGGGCAATCAGCGTCGTTTTTTTTTTTTTGGCGTGGGGTTTATTTTTTTTACTTTTTTTTTGCCATGGTTACCCAATGCTCCCGTAACCACTTTTCCCACAGCGCTTTTTTAGTGACACATCGTAATCAGCGCGGGATTTTTTTTTTTTCCCAGTGGTGTTTTTTTTTTAACATTTTTTTTTTTGGGCCAATTTTTTTTCCCCCTGATAGCTGCGCAACCACTGCCCCCTTCCAGCGCTGTTTTGGGGAGGGCTTTCGCAAACCCAGCGTCTTTTTTTTTTTTTCCAGGGGTGTTATTTTTTTACATTTTTTTTGGGCGCACGGGTTACCCCAAATTTTGTTGCGCAAACCACGCTCTAATCAGGGTTTGATTAGTAAAGCATCGCAAATCGGGTTTTTCTGATTTTTTTTTTTGGGCAGTGGGGTATTTTTTTACTTTTTTTTTTCCGCACTGGTTACCCCAAATACTGGAAACCCTGCTTATCAGGCTGATTAGTGACGCTTCGCAAATTTCCGGCGTTTTGATTTTTCTTTTTCCCAGGGGGGGGTATTTTTTTTTTCTTTGACCCCACACCCGGTGCGCCCTTTTTTCCCGGGCTGATTTCGGGCCCGTGTTTTAAAACACTGATCAGCTCCAAGTAGTTTGTTGTCCCGGGGGGTTAATTTTTTTTTAGTGTTCTGCGGGCTTGAGCACTAATCTGCAACTCATGATTTACGCCCCATTTTTTTGCCCCAGACAGTTTTTTTTTTTTGGGGAGGGTTTTAAAAATTTAATTAATTTTTTTTTTTTTTAAAGGGAAACAAAACCCCTTAAATAATTTTTTTATTGACGCCCCTTTTAAATTTTTTTGGGGTTTTAGGTTTTTTTTTTTTACAGCCCCTTTTTTTTGATTTATTTTTTTTTTTTCTTTTAATAATTTTTCTTTTTTTTTTTTAAAACAAGTTAAATTCCAAAACAAAAATTTAAAGCAAAACCCCCCCCCTCCTAAAAAAAAAACCCCGGGGTTAAAGCACCTCACTTTACACGCCCCTTCTAAATAAAAAAAAAAGTTTTTCCCCGTTTCCCTGAGACGCTACTCAGCGGAGGGGGGCTACGCTACCCGGGCCCCGGGGGATACGAGTCCGTCAGTGATTGGAAAAGGGTTTTTTTTAACGGGGTTCGTCATGCCGAATCACCCGAGTCCTCCCCCCCTAAATGAGGGCCCCCCCGAAATTTCCCCCCTTTGGGTCAGAAGGGTGCCCCCCCAAAGTAGGGGGCCCCCTATGGACCCCCGCCCCAGATAATTACCACCCAAAACCAAAACCCCATCCCCCCCCCCCCTTTTTTGTGGCCCACCCCGGGAGTCCGTTTTCGACACTACGGGCCCTCACTAAAATGATTTTTTTAAAGTCTTTTTCTTGGGGAATCTGGTAGGTGCCCTTTGGTGGCAAGACAAAACCCCTCAATGCCCAGTTTTTTTCCCCCCTGAACCCCCCACGTCCCTCTTTCGGGCCACATCGACCCCCGTAAAATGCTGCCGAGATGTTTCCCTTTTTGGGGGCCTCCTTCGCACATGGGATATTTAAAGAAGGCCGAGGTCCGAAATTTTTGGAGTGCGCCATATTTTATAATATTTTGAAAACTTTTGAAAATGAAAAAGCAGGAAAACCTTTAGGGGGGGCGGCGCGCTAGCGGCCGCGGCAAAAAAATTTGCAGGGAACCCGCCCATCTTGTCGGTATCCCCACCGTTTTTAAAAAGGGCCAACCCCCACCCCATTTAACGGAAAAACGGTTTTTGGAAAAAAAAAGCCAGGGGGTGGGTCCCCTTTACCCGGGTTATTTACCCCCCCATAACCAGGTGTCCCCCATTTACGGGCCCAGTAGATCCCCCCTTGTACCCAATAGAGCCCCCTTTTTAGCCAGGTGACCCAAATTTGTAGCCGGGTTAGAGGGCCCCCCTTTTTTAAACCGGGTTTGTCCCCCCCTTGGGTTGGGCCAGGTAGGGCCCCATTTTTTACCAGTGTGGCCCCCCCCTGTTACCCCGGGGTAGTGCCCCCTTTTTTTTAGCCAGGTAGGTGCCCCCATTGTTGCCAGGTAAAATTGCCCCTTTGGGTTGCCAGGTAGTCCCCCCATCTGTTTGCCAGGTTTTTTCCCCCCAATCGTTTCCCAGGTATTTCCCCCCCCTGTTGCCAGGTAGTGCCCCCCTCTTTTTCCCAGGTATTTTGCCCCCTTTGTTGCCGGGTATTTCCCCCCCTCGTTTGCCGGGGTAGTGCCCCTTTGTTGCCAGGTAGGGCCCCCCCCTTGTTGCCGGGTTTTGTTTGCCCCCATTGTTCCCGGTTTAGATTTCCCCTCTGTTCCCAGGTGGGTGCCCCTCTTTTTTCCCAAAGGTAGTGCCCCCTTTTTTGCCGGGTAGTCCCCCCTTTGGGCTGCCGGGTAGATTGCCCCTTTTGGGCCAGGTAGTCCCCCTCTTTTTGCCGGGAAAAAATTTTGGCCCCCTTCGGGTTCCCGGGGTATTTGCCCCCTCTTTTTGCCAGGTAGTCCCCTCTTTTTTGCCAGGAAGATGCCCCCTCTTTTGGGCCAGGTAGGGTCCCCTCTGTTGCCAGGGGTAGGCCCCCTTTGCCCCCGGGTAGTGCCCCCTCTTTTTCCCGGGTTTTACCCCTCTTTTTTCCGGGTTTAGTTGCCCCCATTGTTGCCGGGTTAGAGCCCCCTAAAGCTAATAAAAAAAAAAAATAAAATCCACTCACCTTACCAGGCTCCTGCAAGCGGGGGCCCACTCCTGCCCGATCTTTTCAGGGGCGCGGGGGGGAAAGTGAGGGGCGGGCCGCGCGTCCTTTCCCCCTGCGCCGCGGACCTGTATCAGGGCGAAAAAAGGGACCCCGTACATACAGGGGGGAGGGGGGGAGGAGGGAGCGATCCCCCCCGCCTCCCCCCTGCAAATTGGAGCCCGCGGGCGGGTGAGGGGGCCCGCGGGCCGGGCCGCTTCACCCCCCTTTGTAGGGGGGTTCCGGGGCGGCGCAAGGGGCCGGAAACCACCCGTTTACTTCGCCCCCGCGGGTAATTTAAAGGACCCTCCCCCCCTGCAGGGGGGGGGAGGAATCCCAAACCCCCCCGGGGGGGGCGGGGGGGGGACCCCAAATAGCGGGACCCCCCCCCAAAAAGGGGGGAGATTTGGGGCCAAGGTATGATTTTTAGCATCCTTTTTCCCGGCAGTCAATGCCCCGGGAAAAGCTTTTTTGAAAAAAATCCAAAAAATTCTTGAAATTCCCAAAAAAATTTCCCCTGGCCCCCCCCTTTAGGACCCCACCTTTGCCCGTTTAATTAAAAAAGTTAGGCTTTTTTATCACCCCCCTTTCATGCCAAATTTTCGGGGTTTCTATCCCCCGTGAGAAATGCATTTGTGTAGTGGCCCCCCTTACATTTTAAGGGGCCCAGGTCAAATTTCCCCAGTACCTGCCCAGCAAAAGAGACAATAGGGGGTTAAATTTTTACAAGTGTGTGAGAGTACCCCCGGGGTACATTACAGCTTCAGAGTTTATAAAGGGAAAAGGGAACAAAAAATTTGTGCCCCCTGAATGCCCCCCCCCCCTTAAAGTTTTTAAAGTGGGGGAAAAAATTAGTGGGGGTTTTTTGGTGCACCCACTGTTTGGAAAAGGGTTACCACCTCTACGTGGAAAACTTTTTACCCCGCATTCCATTTTTTAAAGCCCCTGGGCTGAGGGGACAGCGGGCCTTTTGGGGCCAGTGAGAAAAAAACCCAGAAGGGACCCCCCAAAAACCTTTTTGGGGCCCGCAATTGCTCCCCAAGGGGGGGGGGAAAGCGGGCCCAAATTTCCAGCGGGGGAACCTGTTTTTGGGTTTAAATAAAAGGAAAAGGGGACGTCCTTTATTACCCCCTTTTGGTAAAGGCCCCAGCATTTCCCCCTCCCTTTTTAACGGGGAAACCAGGGTAAAAAGGTCCCCAAAACCCGACTGTATTCTGGATTACAATGGGGTTACTGGGAGTTTTTAGCCTGGGGGCCCAGGTGCTGAACCCCTTTTAAAAGTGCCACCAAAACCCCAAGTGTGGTACAAAAAGTGGCCGGAAATTGTGCAAAGGGCAAAAGGCCAACGCTTTTGTTTTTCCCGCTTTTACGGGCCCAAAGAGGGGGAAGTTTATTACCTTCCAAGAAAGGGAAAAAAGGGCCCTTTGGGTTTTTGGGAACCAGGGTGGGGCCCCCAACTTCGGGTTCTGCCCGGCCCCCCAAAAATGAAACCCCGGGCCCGTTTTTCCCCCAAAACAAAAACCCCTTTCCCCGGCAAAAAAGGGTGGGGACAAAAAAAAGATGCAGAGTTTGTTACGAAGGGGAACCCGGGAAAAGAAAACCCCTTATAATGGCTAAACCTGCCCTGACAACCCCGGGCCCTCTGCATAAAAAAAAGTTTAAAATTTTGTACCCCCCAAACGTCTTTTGGATTATAGTTGGGAATTCTTTTATATTTTTTTTTATTTTTATTTGCACCACCCCTGAAGCACCGAACTTTCCCAATACGATTTTTTGTGGGGTTAAAGGAAAGGGCCCAAAAAATGTCAGTTTGCATTTTCGCCTTTTTTAATTGCACAATAATGGGCGAACAAATTTTATGAAAAACACCTGTCTTTTCCAAAAATTTTGAATTACACCCCTTTAAAAAAGGGCCCTTAGGGGGTTAAGTTCTAAAGGGGGGGTCACTTTTGGGTGTTTTTAATTTTTTTTACATCACAGCATGTACAATTGTCAGGAATGCTGTGTATTTTCAGAAAACTAGGCCTGTCTTGCGCAAAAATTGCCATGTTCTCTCCAGGGCGTGTTTCGGGGGGCACCCAAAATTCTGGGGTGACATGGGGGGGTTCCCCCTAGAAGGGGGAGACATTGCAAAAAAAAAAAAATTTGGGGTTTCGTTTTTTAAAAATTTTGCAAGGGGGTGCCCTGTTTTTGGGTGCAGAAAGGGATGGCGAATTACGCATAAATGTCAGTTTGAAATTTTTTTCCCTTTCTTTTGCATAGTAATGTCTGTGAATTAATTTTATAAAAACCCCCTGTCTGTTAAAAATTAAAAAATTTTACCCCCCTTTAAAAAGTTTTTTTGGGGGGTGAAATGTTCTAAAGGGGGGGTAAATTTTTGGGTGTTTTTTAATTTTTTTTCCCATCACGGCATGTACAATTGTCAGGCCCTTTCGGGTTTTATTTCAGCAAACTGGGCCCTTCCCTTTGCGAAAAAATTTGCCCAGTTTCCCCTCCATGGGTGTTTTGGGGGGGCAGCCATTTCTGGGGTGACAGGGTGGGGTGTCCTGAATGGGGGAAAGGGCAAAAAAATTTGGGGTTTATCTGATTTTCCCCCAAAAAGGGGTTTTTGCGCAAGGCTTGCCGTGTTGTTGGGCAGAAAGGGAGGGGAAATTATGATAAATGTCTTTTGTTTTTTTTTGGGCCTTTCCCTTATGCATAGAAATGCCCCTGTTTTAAAATTTTATAAAAAACACCGGGTCTTTTAAAAAATTTGAATTACACCCCTTAAAATTTTCCTTGGGGGGTGTACGTTCTAAAGGGGGTACTTTTGGCTTTTTTTTAAAAATTTTTTTCACATACAGCATGAAACCAATTTGGACATTCTGTGTATTTCACCCAAACTAGGCCGGGTCTTGCGCTTTAATTGCCATGTTTCTCCATGGGGGTTTTTCGGGGGGCACCCAAATTTTGGGGGTGAAAATTGGGGGGGTGCCCCTTAGAACGGGGAGAAGGGGCAAAAAAAAATTGGGGGTATCTGATTTTTAAATTTTGCGCAAGGCTTCCCGCTGTTTTTTGGGCAGTAAGAGGGCGAATTACCTAAATGTCAGTTTGCATTTTTTGCCCTTTCTTATGCATAGAAAGTCTGTAAATTTAAATTTTTTATGAAACCCCTTTCTTTTCCCAAAATTTGGAATTACCCCCCTTAAAATGTTCCTTGGGGGGTTTTTCCCGTTCTAAATTTGGGGGTCCCCTTTTGGGGTTTTTTTTATAAATTTTTTTCACATCCCCGAAAGGGAACAATTTGCCCAGGAAATGCTGTTTTTTCAGCAAACTAGGGGTCTGTGCAAAATTTGTTTATATTCTTTCCGGGGGTTTTTTCAGGGGGCAGCCAATTCTGGGTTTGGGACAGTGGGGGGGTTCCCTAGAACGGGGAGACAGGAAAAAATTGGGTCCCAATTTTTTAAATTTTTGCCCCAAGGGTTGCGCTGTTTTTTTAAAAAAGGGTAGGGAAAAAATACAGGATAATTGTTTTTCCCCTTTTAAACCTCTAAATGCTTTTATTTTATAAAAAATTTCACCTCTAGGGCCCAAAAATTGCACACTATCCCCTGGGATAATTCAGTGGGGGGTTTTTTAGTTTCCAAAATGGGGTAAATTTTGGGGTTTTTTTTTTCCCGTTCGGAAAATTTGGGGGCTACAAAGAAACATGAGGGCCTCCAGCCAGTTCAGTTTATTTTTGAAACCCCCACACCAAAAGGCGTCCTTCCCCTTCAAAGATCCCCCACGGCCCCGTATATTTTTTTTTGACCACATATGGGGTATTGCCTTACTTGGAAGAAATTTGGGGAAAACGGGTTTTTGGGGGTTTGTTTTTCCCCCCATTTTTTTTTTGGGGAAAATAAAAAATTTCAGATTTTTTTGTGAAATTTTTTCTGGAAAAATTTGAATTTTTTCTTTTCAAAAACCCGGTTTCAGAAAGGTCTTTAAAAAACCCCTTGGGGGGTTTCCAAAAGGACACAAACCCCTAGATGAATTCATTTGGGGGGTGAGTTTCCAAAATGGGGTCAATTTGGGGTTTTTTTTTTTCTTTTCGGGAACTTGGGGGGGGGGGGGGTCTAAAAATTAAATTTTTAGGGCCCCCGGGGCCAAAGCCCAAGTTTAAATTTTGAAAGCCAAAAGCCCCAAATAGCACCCTTCCCCTCCAAAATTCTCCCCCGGTGCCCCAAAATATGTTTTTTGACCACATTTGGGGTACCCCTTCCCGGGAAAGGGAAAAAGGGCAACGGGTTTTTGGGGGGTGCTTTTTTTCCCCTCCTTTATTGTAAAAATAAAAAATTTCGGTTTAATTGTGCAATTTTCGGGAAAAATTTTAATTTTTTCTTTTTCCCAAAACCGGGAAATTCCAGAAATTTTCTGTAAAAAAACCTTTTGGGGTTTAAAAAAGGCGACGCTTTTCCCCCGAGGGAAATTCATTGGGGGGTTTTATTTTCCCAAAAAAGGGGTAAATTTTGGGGGTTTTTTTTTTTTCCCGTTTTGGAACTTGGGGGGGTCTACAAAAAGAAACCAATGGGGGCCTCCAGCCATTTCCAAAGTTTAAATTTTGCACTCCCAAAACCCAAAAGGCGCTCCTTCCCTTCAAAAACCACCACTTTCCCCCGTATATTTTTTTTTGGAAAATATGGGGTTTTGGCCTTTTTTTTTCCGGGGGAAAATTTGGGAAAACAGGTTTTTGTGGTGTTTTTCCCCCTCCTTTGTTTTGTAAAAATTTAAAAATTTCAGTTTAATTGTGCAATTTTTGGGGGAAAAATAAAAATTTTTCTTTTTTCACGCCCGGGTTTTTTCCAAGAAATTTTCTGGGGAAAAAACCTGGGGTCAAAAGGGACACTATCCCCCCTAGATGAATTCGTTTGGGGGTTGTAGTTTCCAAAATGGGGTAAAATTTTTGGGTTTTTTTTTTCCGGGTTCTGGAATTTGGGGGGGGCCCTACAAATGCAACTTGGGGGCCCTCCAGCAGCCCAAGCTTATTTTTGGGGGGCCAAAGCCAAAAATAAAATCCTCCCCCTAAACCACACCCGTCCCCCATATATTTTTTTTAAACCACTTTTTGGGGTATTCCCCTTACTTGAAAAAAATTTGGGGCAACGGTTTTGGGGTGCTTTTTTTCCCCCTCCTTTTTGTGAAAAAAAAAAAATTTTTCAGGTTAATTGTAAAATTTTTTCGGGAAAAAAATTTTTAATTTTTCTTTTCCCAAAACCCCGGTTTTCCAGAAATTTTTTGTGAAAATCCTGTTTTGGTCAAAAGGCACGCTATCCCCTAGATGAATTCTTTTGGGGGGTTTGTAGTTTCCAAAAGGGGGGTTAAAATTTGGGGATTTTTTTTCCTTTCTGGAACGGGTGGGGGGGTTTTTACAAATGCAACATGAGGGCCCTCCAGCCAGTCCAGTTTAAATTTTGCACCCCCCCACCAAATGGCGCCCCTTTCCCTTTTAAAGACGCCCCACGTCCCCCGATATTGTTTTTTTGCCACATAGGGGGGTTTTTACCTTACTTGAAAGAAATTGGGGGAAAAGGTTTTGGGGGGTGCCTTTTCCCCTTTCCTTTTTTTGGGAAAATAAAAAATTTCAGTTTAATTTTTTCAATTTTCGGGAAAAAATTTTTAAATTTTTTTCCCATTTTCAAAACCGGTTCCCCAGAAATGTCTGTAAAAAAACCTTTTTGGGGAAAAAAAGGCACGATGTCCCCCTAGAGGGAAAATTCATTGAGGGGTGTTTTCCCAAAAAATTGGGGGTAAATTTTGGGGGTATTTTTTTCCGTTTTTTGGAACTTTGGGGGTCTAAAAATTTGAAACCATGGGGGCCCCCTTCCACCAGTCCAGTTTTATTTTTGCACCCCCACACCCCAAAATGGGCCCCTTTTCCCTTCTAAACCACCTGGCCCCGTTTTATGTTTTTTACCAAATATGGGGTATCCCTTATTTCGGAAAAAAAGGGGGAAACCCAGGATTTGGGGTGTTTTTCCCCTCCTTTTTTGTAAAATTGAAAAATTTTCAGATTAAATTTGGTCCCAATTTTTTCGGGAAAAAAATTTTTAATTTTTCTTTTTCCCCAAGGGGGATTCCAGAAATTTTCGTGAAAAACCGTGGGGCCCCAAAAGGCACACTTACCCCTAGTAATTTCATTGGGGGTTGAGTTTCCAAAATTTGGGGTAAATTTTGGGGGTTATTTTTTCCCTTTCTGGAATTGGGGGGGCCCCCAAACAAAATCAAAGGGGCCCCCCAGTCAGTCCGGGTTTTATTTTGCACTCCCCAGCCAAATGGCCCTTCCCTTCTAAGACCACCCGTCCCCCCATTTTGTTTTTTGACCAAAAAGGGGTATTGCCTTCCTCGGAAAAAATTGGGGGGAAACAGGTTTTGGGGGGTTTTTTTTCCCCCTCCTTTTTTTTGTGAAAAAAAAAAATTTAAATTTTTTTTGGGTGCAAATTTTGGAAAAATTTAAATTTTTCATTTTCCCAAAAAACCTTTTTTCCAAAAAATTTTCGTCGAAAATCTGTTGGGGTAAAAAATGCAACTTACCCCTAGATGAATTAAGGGGGGGGTTTTGTAGTTTCCCAAAAATGGGGACAATTTTGGGAAAATTTAATTTTCCGTTCTGGAATTGGGGGGGTCTACAAAGCAACATGAGGGCCTCCAGCCAGTCCAGTTATTTTCACGCCAAACCCAAATAGCGCCCCTTTCCCCCTTAAAGATCACCACTTTCCCCGTATATTTTTTTTGCCCCACAAAAAGGGGGTTATTGCCTTATCGGAAGAAATTGGGAACAGGTTTTTGGGGGCCCCTTTTCCCCCCCTTTTTTTTTGTGAAAATGAAAAATTTCTTTTTTAATTTTGTGCAATTTTGGGGGAAAAATTTTTAAAATTTTTCTTTTTTCAAAACCCGGATTCCAAAAATTTTCTGTAAAAACCTTGGGGGGTAAAACTCAAAACCCCCTTGTTAAATTTCCCCTTGGGGGGTTTTTTTTTTATTTTAACTAAAGGGGGTTTTTTTTTAGGGGTTTTTTTTTAGTTTTTAGCCCTTTGGGTGCGGGCAAACCCGATTTTGGGTCCTAAAAAAGGGCAAAATTTAAATGATAGCCCCAAAAATCGGGTTGGTGCCCGTAAATTCTGGGCCACATTTTAATAAATTTTAAAACGGGAAGTTGGGGAAACTTATTGAGTTTGTTTTTTCTTTTTAAAACATATACTAAATTCCAAAAAATTAATAAATTGAAAAAAAAAATTTGGGCCCAAAAAAATAAAATTTAGAAATTTTTTACCACCCCTTTCCATTTATTCCGTGAAACACCAAAAGGGTTTAAAACAACTTTAGAAGTGCTGTTTAAATACTTTAAAGGGGTGAAGTTTTTTTACGGGGGGTGTTTTTAAGGGGTTTTTAAATTGTGGGGGCCCCGCCCAATTTTACATGTAAAAGAATGGCCCCCAAAAATTTAACGGGGTTTGTAATTTTTTTTAAAATTTGAGAATTTGCTAAAAAAATTTTTAAACCCCTCCTAACCCCCCTATAAAATATTAAAAAAATTTTTTAAAAAATTACCCCAACATATAAAAGGGCATAGGGTTTGATGCTATTTAAAACTTTTTTGTGTGCATTACTGTCTGTGTTAAAAAGGAGCCCTTTTTAAAAATTTAAAAATTTTGCTAATTTTTCCAAAAATTTAAACGATATTTTTGAAATTTTTCACAAATAAACGACATTGTATGACCAAAATTTTTCCTTACAAAATTTTAAGGCCCCCAATATTGTACGAGAAAAAAATTTACGAATAAACGGGATGGGAAAAAGCATTAAAAAGTTTATTCTACTTTAAAGGGGACACGGGTTTCAGTTTTAAAAAAAAGGGCTGTGTCAGGGGGCCCAAAAACAGGCTGGGCCCTTTTAAGGGGGTTAAGAGGAAAAAAGGCGGGTCGAGTTTCCCAAATTTTTTAATTAAAATAAATAAATCCCATTTTGGGACATGGGGGGATGCGATCAGGGCGCGGGGTTTTGGAGGAATTTTA
>JAODAL010062269.1:0-19845 GCA_025379985.1 Phyllomedusa bahiana | reverse complement strand
TCCCCTTTTTTGGCTCCCCACAGTTTCAGGACGCCCACGGAGAGGGAACAGGGGACGGACCGACTGCCTGCAAGCTGAAGTAAGTGACAGTGCACAGCAGCGCGGGCCCCCCCCTCACCCCGGGCTCTGACACTAAAGCACAGCTGATTGTGATGGTAGGGAGAGCAACTGCGGTCTGCTCTCTCTTCCATTATTTGTGGAGCAAGGGGGGGGCGGTACCTGCCGGCGACGGAGGGCCCCCCCTTGCTTCACAGTCTGGCCGGGCCCTGTACGGGTGTACTGGTTGTACCCCCCTATCGGCGGCCCTGTGGACATGTATCGTGCAAAGCTTCTTCCATCAACAAGGGCATTGAAGATGAAATGTGGCTGGGTCTTTCATCCTGACAATGATCCCAAGCACACCGCCAGGGTAATGAAGAAGTGGCTTCATAAGAAGCATTTCAAGGTCCTGGAGTGGCTTAGCCAGTCTCCACATCTCAACCCCATAGAAAACCTTTGGAGGGAGTTGAAAGTCTGTATTGCCCAGCGACAGCCCAAAGACATCACTGCTCTAGAGGAGATCTGCATGGAGGAATGGGCCAACATACCAGCAACAGTGTGCGCCAACCTGTAAAGGGACAGAAAAGTTTGACCTCTGTCATTGGCCAACAAAGGAGATAAAAACAAAGTATTGAGAGGAACTTTTGTTATTGACCAAATACTTATTTTCCACCATAATTTGCAAATAAATTCTTTCCAGATCAGACAATGGGATTTTCTGGATTTGTTTTCTCATTTTGTCTCTCATGACCTATGATGTCAATTACAGGCCTCTCGCATCTTTATTAGTGGGAGAACTTGCACAATTGGGGGCTGACTAAATACTTTTATTCCCCACTGTATTTGGGGATTAATTTCTCTTGCTGCTAAATGACTTTTCTTGTTCATGTTTTGCTGGAAAACACCTTTAAGGCCACCATAATGGCCGTCTTTAGAGTTTGTCATCCATCATGTTTGATCTATATAGGACATATGGCCCATAAGGCAAGCATGAATACACCAGGACATTTAGGGGCAAACAGTGGATTTTATATTCATTTTGGAATATAAGTGTATTTATCAAAAGTGGACTCTTTACAACATACAGCCCATGGGATGCAAAAATAGAGACAATGCTGCGGAGGAATTTTTATGTGACCTTGTTTAATCAAACCGATTTGGGTACAAACTATTTCTTCTTGACGCATATGTTCACAAGGCATTGTGGGAAAGGAACTGAGACGCTCAAGCGCCCTCTATTGGATGTAACAACTCCTCAATTTGCTTTTGACCCACTGGGTCTTTGGAAAGCAAAAGGGATATTAGCCAAGCCAGCATCACCCATCTGTATACAGCCGTTTCGGGGTGTTTGCCCCTCGTCAGTACAGAGCAGAGCGATGCTGGCCAAGTGGGAGGGAAGATCCCTCCTTAGGGCGCAGTCACATTCAAAGGTTCCGTTCCATCTCCAGATCTGGGTCTTCAATCTTCTGCATTGTTCTCCACTTTGTCAGAAGACCTCCGTCTCTAAAGAAACTTTTATTGAAGGTGACTGAAAGTTTCCATCTTCAGCCACTCGCCACATAAAGGCTTAGGCAGACTCATCCCACACAACGGAGGCAGAAGCTTTCTCAGTGCTGCTAAGTAACACTCAACATAATAATGACCGTGCGATAGATGGTGAAGGCGCCGCCTGGGTTATTATGTGTCTTTCACAAAATCTATCTTTGCCCATTCAGATTGCTAAAAGATTTTGCCTATTTTTTTTTCACTTTTTTGAAATGTTTCTATAAATGTTATTTTCTTGCCTTTAAAATCACAGGAAAAAAAAAAACCGTTAAAAGGTATTTACTAAATGACCTGAAGGGAGCGTCCACCAGGCCCGGGCTTCAGGCGTGTGAGTGCAGACGTCTGACTAATGACCTTTGGACTTTTTCTTTAACCCCCAACTCCCCAATTTCAGACTCATATTTGAAAATAACATAAGAGTCTTCGAGGAAAATCTGATGCAATGTTCTTTAGTGCGGGGCTTGACTTCTGTCCATGAATCTCTCGGCTGTTCTTCATCCCCTCATATTCTGCACCAGGCATAACACAGTGCTCCAATAATCAGGACTGCTTTATTCAAATATCTTTTTACAGATTTTGGTTAGTCGTTGTGATTAGGTCCAGTTTTAACCCATTAAGCACCAGGCCTGAAAAGGCCTTAAAGGTGTTTTGCCACGAAGTAAAATTGACGTGGGAAGCTTGAAAATTAAATAATAAATATTTTCACCATTCCATTTTTTAAAAAATTTTGCACCTTTTTTGCTTTAGCTGCTCCTTTTATTTCCCCATTGTTTACAGCCTTCTGGGGGATACGACCAGGGCTTGAGCTCCGGTTTGGCCCACTGTCAGAATATTCTCCTCTCAGGCGCTACTGAGTGTTAAAACCCCCGGTGCTTTCATTACTCCGCCCTTGTTTCCTTAGAAAATAGGGAACAGGCAAAAAAATTTAAAAAAAAACCTCAATGAGGTCTGTGCATTGATAAAAGAAAAAAAACCCAAAGGGTTTGGGTTTCCTGCAGGATTTGAACCGAGGCCCTTGTGCCTGGGGGAAAAACTTTACCCTATGCTCACAATGTTTACATAAAAGACCTTTCTTTGACTACAGAGAAAAATTCCCTTGTGTTGTCACCCTGCGGGGTCACAAATATGCATTAAACAAATCACACACGCCCCTTTGACACACAGAGCTGAAGGCGGATGCGGAGGTTTGAAAGAATGTGGAAAACCCCCCTTTATGACCAAAAAAAATTTTTTGCCTCCTTGCATTTCAACGTCAACTTTTTTTGTGGGAGAAGTTTGTTTTGTGGGGATAGTTGGGTTTACTACAATTTTCTGTGGGTTTTTTTTTTAAAAAAATTTTTTGCAGCTTAAAAATAAAACAAAAATGTTTTTCTGCATTTTTTAAAATTATGTTTTATACTATTTGCATTTTGCACTAAATAACATTTTAGATTGATTCTACAGGTTTTTACGGTCATATAGATACTTTACACGTGTAAACCTTTGTTTTTTGTGTAATTTTTGTACGATAACTTTTTCATTAAATATTTATTTTTTTATTTATGTTATTTATTTTTTCCACTTTTTTTATATTTTTTAACTTTTCTTTTTTTTAGCAGACTCCTGGAATCGACAGATTTTTACGGTCATGTAGATACTTTACATGTGTAAACTTTTGTTTTTGGTGTAATTTTTGTACAATAACTTTTTTATTAAATTTTTTTTTTTTTTATTTATTTTATTTAGTTTTCCCACCATTTTTTTTATATTTTTTAACTTTTCTTTTTTTAAATACCATTAAGGGACAACTATTGTACAACTTTTTTTTTTTTTTTTTTTATAATAAGTAATGTATTAGCAGACTCCTGGATTCTCCTTTATGCTAATGCTTTACTTTCTGTGTCCAAATTACATTGGCTGCTGTTGGGGTAACACACTGTGATCCCTGACAGCAGGCTTACTACACAGACAGTCCTGAAGCTACTCTAGGTCCCCAGTGATGATTGTATAGCTATTCCCCCGGGTCCATCAGGTCTCTGAGAATCTCCGTGACCCAATGAAGGGTAATCCCTCTTTGCCACAGTCACAGCCCACGGTAAACAAATGGTTAAACTCCATTGATCGGAGGCTTTCTCCGGTCTGTGCCATTCTCAGAGACTACTCCATTAAGTGATAACTTCAACTGGGAACCACAAACCCACTCGGTCTGCAGTGACGTCTTTTGGCATCGCTGCAGAAAGATGACCTCCACCACTCTCCATCAGAGGACAGTGAGCAGTCGTTAAGGGGTTAATGGGTGTGGTTGTTATTTACCTTATTTAGGGTTCCCCTTCCAGATCGGATGGGGCTAAAGCTAAAATATCCCTTCTTGCTATGTTAACTGGAAGTGATGTTGTACTGAAAGCCCTGCTGGACCTATTGCATCGCGGAACAGAAAGTTAACCCTGAAAAAGCCGTAATACCCCCAACCCACAACTTAAAGATAAGGCTAAAATTTGGAATATCCCAAACTCTTATCATGACTCCGGCTACTTCCTGAATTCTGCACTGAATTCTTTTCTCTCTCACTAAGTCATTGACAGGTGTCACTAAGTTTACTTCGGCCATAGTAGATGTGGGCCCCTGCAGCTGTGGACCTGGTCCTTACATCTGGTGCCAGTCTGCTACTAAGGTAACTATATCCATGTCCAAACATCTTAGTGATGAGTGCTGTAGAATAATCATAGCGTCCCTTTAAATGGAGATGAAACATCCACTTTAATGTCTTAGCCATGAATATATACATATTCAGTAAATTACAATCTGGGCCACATTACCATAAATCCCGCTCACCCCATTTATGTATGTATATTCCTGTAGGATTATATTTAGAGTTTAAATAGAACATCAGTGTTCTCCTAATTGTAACCATAGCAGCTGGGATGTTCATGTCTTTTCAGATAGACTAGGGGGTTTAAAGGTCCATCGTGAAGCTGATTCTTGGAGCCCCCCAGTGGAATGATTCTTTGGGGCCCCCCCCAAATGAAACTGTTTTTGGAGCCACCAGTGGAGATGTTTTGGGGCCACCTGAACTGATTCTTGGACCCCCAGTGGGATGATTTCTTGGCCCCACCAGTAAGATGATTCCCTTGGGGGCCACCAGTGGGGTTGTTCTTGGGGCCACCCGTGAAGTTAATTCCTGGGACCCCCTTTAAAGTTTGACTTTGGAGTTTCCCCTAGAGGGTGTTTTTTGGGCCCCGCAGTGGGGGTTGATTCTTTGGGGGCCCGCAGGGGGTTTATTTCCCGTGGCCACCAGTGGAGTTTTATTTTTGGCCCACCAGGGAGTAATTCTTGAGGCCCCCCCAGTGGGGTTTTTATTCTTGGGGCCCACCCCAAGTGGAGTTTTTCTTGGGGCCACCAGTGGGGTCATTCTTGGGGCCCCCATGGCGTTAAAACCCGTGACCCACCAATGCGTTGATTCCCGGGGTCCAACCGTTTGCGTTGAGTCTTGGGGCCCATCTGGAGTTGATTTTGGTTCCCACCCCGTGGAGTTGATTTTTTGGGGCCCCAACCCCGTGGGTGATTTTGGCATAGTTGCCAATTTTGAAAATGGAAAAGCAGGAGATTTAAAAGTGGGGCGCGCCATCTTTTTGGTGTGCCCCCCCTTCAAAAAAACCCCCACCCACTCCGCCAATGCATATGGCTTTTGGGAAAAAAAGCTAGGTAGATGCCCTTATAGCCAGGGGAGTGCCACCCTAACCAGGGAGTGCCCCTCACAGGCAGGTAGCTGCCCCCTTGTAGCCAGGTAGATGCCCCCTTTGTTAGCCAGGTAGATGCCCCCTTTAGTAGCCAGGTAGTTGCCCACTTTAGAAGCCAGGTAGTTGCCCCCTTTAGTAGCCAGATAGTTGCCCCCTTTGTAGTCAGATTGTTGCCCCCTTTGTAGTCAGGTAGATGCCCCCTTTTATAGCCAGGTAGTTGCCCCCTTTGATAACCAGGTAGTTGCCCCATTTGATAGCCAGGTAGTTGCCCCCCTTGGTAGCCAGGTAGTTGCCCCCATTGATAGCCAGGTAGTTGCCCCCATTGATAGCCAGGTAGTTGCCCCCCTTGATAGCCAGGTAGTTGACCCCCTTGATAGCCAGGTAGTTGCCCCCATTGATAGCCAGATAGTTGCCCCTATTGATAGCCAGGTAGTTGCCCCCCTTGATAGCCAGGTTGTTTCCCCCCTTGATAGCCAGGTAGTTGCCCCCCTTGATAGCCAGGTAGTTGCCCCCATTGATAGCCAGGTAGTTGCCCCCATTGATAGCCAGCCCCCATTGATAGCCAGGTAGTTGCCCCCATTGATAGCCAGGTAGTTGCCCCCATTGATAGCCAGCCGCCTTTGATAGCCAGGTAGTTGCCCCCATTGATAGTCAGGTAGTTGCCCCCATTGATAGCCAGGTAGTTGCCCCCCATTGATAGCCAGGTAGTTGCCCCCATTGATAGCCAGCCCCCTTTGATAGCCAGGTAGTTGCCCCCATTGATAGTCAGGTAGTTGCCCCCCTTGATAGCCAGGAAGTTGCCCCTCTTGATAGCCAGGTAGTTGCCCCCATTGATAGCCGGGTAGTGCCCCCCTTGATAGCCAGGTAGTTGCCCCCATTGATAGCCAGGTAGTTTCCCCCATTGATAGCCAGGTAGTTGCCCCCCTTGATAGCCAGGTAGTTGACCCCATTGATAGCCAGGTAGTTGCCCCCCTTGATAGCCAGGTCGTTGCCCCCATTGATAGCCAGGTAGTTGCCCCATTGATAGCCAGCCCCCATTGATAGCCAGGGAGGTGCCCCCATTGATAGCCAGGTAGTTGCCCCCATTGATAGCCAGCCGCCTTTGATAGCCAGGTAGTTGCCCCCATTGATAGTCAGGTAGTTGCCCCCATTGATAGCCAGGTAGTTGCCCCCATTGATAGCCAGGTAGTTGCCCCCATTGATAGCCAGCCCCCTTTGATAGCCAGGTAGTTGCCCCCATTGATAGTCAGGTAGTTGCCCCCATTGATAGCCAGGTAGTTGCCCCCCTTGATAGCCAGGTAGTTGCCCCTCTTGATAGCCAGGTAGTTGCCCCCATTGATAGCCAGGTAGTTGCCCCCATTGATAGCCAGGTAGTTGCTCCCATTGATAGCCAGCCCCCTTTGATAGCCAGGTAGTTGCCCCCATTGATAGCCAGGTAGTTGCCCCCATTGATAGCCAGGTAGTTTCCCCCTTTGATAGCCAGCCCCCATTGATAGCCAGGTAGTTGCCCCCATTGATAGCCAGGTAGTTGCCCCCATTGATAGCCAGCCGCCTTTGATAGCCAGGTAGTTGCCCCCCTTGATAGTCAGATAGTTGCCCCCATTGATAGCCAGGTAGTTGCCCCCATTGATAGCCAGCCCCCTTTGATAGCCAGGTAGTTGCCCCCATTGATAGCCAGGTAGTTGCCCCCCTTGATAGCCAGGTAGTTGCCCCCATTGATAGCCAGGTAGTTGCCCCCATTGATAGCCAGGTAGTTGCCCCTCTTGATAGCCAGGTAGTTGCCCCCATTGATAGCCAGGTAGTTGCCCCCCTTGATAGCCAGGTAGTTGCCCCTCTTGATAGCCAGGTAGTTGCCCCCACTGATAGCCAGGTAGTTGCCCCCATTGATAGCCAGCCCCCTTTGATAGCCAGGTAGTTGCCCCCATTGATAGCCAGGTAGTTGCCCTCTTTGGTAGCCAGACCCCATTGATAGCCAGGTAGTTGCCCCCATTGATAGCCAGGTTGTTGCCCCCATTGATAGCCAGCCGCCTTTGATAGCCAGGTAGTTGCCCCCATTGATAGTCAGGTAGTTGCCCCCATTGATAGCCAGGTAGTTGCCCCATTGAAAGCCAGGTAGTTGTCCCCATTGATAGCCAGCCCCCTTTGATAGCCAGGTAGTTGCCCCCATTGATATTCAGGTAGTTACCCCCATTGATAGCCAGGTAGTTGCCCCCCCTTGATAGCCAGGTAGTTGCCCCTCTTGATAGCCAGGTAGTTGCCCCCATTGATAGCCAGGTAGTTGCCCCCCTTGATAGCCAGGTAGTTGCCCCCATTGATAGCCAGCCCCCTTTGATAGCCAGGTAGTTGCCCCCATTGATAGCAGGTAGTTGCCCCCATTGATAGCCAGGTAGTTTCCCCCTTTGATAGCCAGCCCCCATTGATAGCCAGGTAGTTGCCCCCATTGATAGCCAGGTAGTTGCCCCCATTGATAGCCAGCCGCCTTTGATAGCCAGGTAGTTGCCCCCCTTGATAGTCAGGTAGTTGCCCCCATTGATAGCCAGGTAGTTGCCCCCATTGATAGCCAGCCGCCTTTGATAGCCAGGTAGTTGCCCCCCATTGATAGCCAGGTAGTTGCCCCCCTTGATAGCCAGGTAGTTGCCCCCATTGATAGCCAGGTAGTTGCCCCCTTTGATAGCCAGGTAGTTGCCCCCTTTGATAGCCAGGTAGTTGCCCCCCTTGATAGCCAGGTAGTTGCCCCTCTTGATAGCCAGGTAGTTGCCCCCATTGATAGCCAGGTAGTTGCCCCCTTGATAGCCAGGTAGTTGCCCCCATTGATAGCCAGGTAGTTGCCCCCCTTGATAGCCAGGTAGTTGCCCCCATTGATAGCCAGGTAGTTGCCCCCATTGATAGCCAGCCCCCTTTGATAGCCAGGTAGTTGCCCCCATTGATAGCCAGGTAGTTGCCCCCTTTGATAGCCAGCCCCCTTTGATAGCCAGGTAGTTGCCCCCATTGATAGCCAGGTAGTTGCCCCTCTTGATAGCCAGGTACTTGCCCCCATTGATAGCCAGGTAGTTGCCCCCTTTGATAGCCAGGTAGTTGCCCCCTGTGATAGCCAGGTAGTTGCCCCCCTTGATAGCCAGGTAGTTGCCCCTCTTGATAGCCAGGTAGTTGCCCCCATTGATAGCCTGGTAGTTGCCTCCATTGATAGCCAGGTAGTTGCCCCCCTTGATAGCCAGGTAGTTGCCCCCATTGATAGCCAGGTAGTTGCCCCCCTTGATAGCCAGGTAGTTGCCCCCATTGATAGCCAGGTAGTTGCCCCCATTGATAGCCAGCCCCCATTGATAGCCAGACCCCATTAATAGCCAGGTAGTTGCCTCCATTGATAGCCAGCCGCCTTTGATAGCCAGGTAGTTGCCCCCATTGATAGCCAGGTAGTTGCCCCCCTTGATAGCCAGGTAGTTGCCCCTCTTGATAGCCAGGTAGTTGCCCCCATTGATAGCCAGGTATTGCCCCATTGATAGCCAGGTAGTTGCCCTCTTTGATAGCCAGCCCCCCATTGATAGCCAGGTAGTTGCCCCCAATCCCCCCTTGATAGCCAGGTTGTTGCCCCCATTGATAGCCAGCCGCCTTTGATAGCCTGGTAGTTGCCCCCATTGATAGTCAGGTAGTTGCCCCCATTGATAGCCAGGTAGTTGCCCCATTGAAAGCCAGGTAGTTGTCCCCATTGATAGCCAGCCCCCTTTGATAGCCAGGTAGTTGCCCCCATTGATAGTCAGGTAGTTGCCCCCATTGATAGCCAGGTAGTTGCCCCCCTTGATAGCCAGGTAGTTGCCCCCATTGATAGCCAGGTAGTTGCCCCCTTTGATAGCCAGGTAGTTGCCCCTTTGATAACCAGGTAGTTGTCCCTCTTGATAGCCAGTTAGTTGCCCCCATTGATAGCCAGGTAGTTGCCCCCATTGATAGCCAGGTAGTTGCCCCCCTTGATAGCCAGGTAGTTGCCCCCATTGATAGCCAGGTAGTTGCCCCCCTTGATAGCCAGGTAGTTGCCCCCATTGATAGCCAGGTAGTTGCCCCCATTGATAGCCAGGTAGTGGCCCCCTTTGATAGCCAGGTGGTTGCGCGCCTTGTTAGCCAGGTAGTTGCCCTCTTGATAGCCAGGTAGTTGCCCCCTTGATAGCCAGGTAGTTGCCCAATTGATAGCCAGGTACTTGCCCCCCTTGATAGCCAGGTAGTTGCCCCCATTGATAGCCAGGTAGTTGCCCCCCTTGATAGCCAGGTAGTTGCCCCATTGATAGCCAGGTAGTTGCCCCCATTGATAGCCATCCCCCATTGATAGACAGCCCCCATTGATAGCCAGGTAGTTGCCCCCATTGATAGCCAGCTGCCTTTGATAGCCAGGTAGTTGCCCCCATTGATAGTCAGGTAGTTGCTCCCATTGATAGCCAGGTAGTTGCCCCCCTTGATAGCCAGGTAATTGCCCCCATTGATAGCCAGGTAGTTGCCCCCATTGATAGCCAGGTAGTTGCCCCCATTGATAGCCAGGTAGTTGCCCCCATTGATAGCCAGCCCCCTTTGATAGCCAGGTAGTTGCCCCCATTGATAGCCAGGTAGTTGCCCCTCTATAACTAATAAAAATAAAATAATAAAAGCCACTTACCTCACCAGGCTCCTGCAGCTCCGGACACCTCCCGGCCGATCTCCTCAGCGTCGCAGGGGAAGTGAGGGCAGCCGCGCGTCACTCCCCCTGCGCCGCTGACCTGTATGTACGGCACTCAGCAGCGCATACAGGGGGAGGAGGGAGAAGGGAGCGATCCCTCCTGCCTCCTCCCTGCACCAGCGAGACTCCGGGCGGGTGAAGCGGGCCGCTGCGGCCGCTTCACCCGCCTGTAGAAGCGCCCGGTGGCGCAAGAGTAGAGCACCAGCGCTACTCTTGCGCCGCGGTAATTTAAAGAATGCCACTCTGCCGGAGAGCGGGGGGAACCCAAATAGCAGGACCCCCCCTCCCAAAAAGCGGAGAGTTGGCATGTATTTCTGGGGCCCACCAGTGGAGTTGATTCTTGGGGGCCCACCAGTGGAGATTGCTTCTTGGGTCCCACCAGTGGAGCTGATTCTTGGGGCCCGCCAGTGGAGATGATTCTTGGTTCCCACCAGTGGAGGTGATTCTTGGGGCCCACCAGTGGAGTTTATTCTTGGTTCCCACCAGTGGAGCTGATTCTTGGGGCCCACCAGTGGAGATGATTCTTGGTTCCCACCAGTGGAGGTGATTCTTGGGGCCCACCAGTGGAGTTGATTCTTGGTTCCCACCAGTGGAGCTGATTCTTGGGGCCATCAGTGGAGATGATTCTTGGTCTCCACCAGTGGAGCTGATTCTTGGGGCCCACCAGTGGAGTTGATTCTTGGGGCCCACTAGTGAAGCTGATTCTTGAGGTCCACAACTGAAAATCACAGAAAAACACTATTTCCATAAATTATCTGGAAAATCAAAGAAATAAGTCATAGTTACTACTAATAATAAAGGTTCAGATTAAAATATAACTTTTAATAAATCACAGCTAAAAAAAAGTCTCTGCATTACTGATGGAGATCAAACCCACTTAGATAAAAACATAAACAACCAGAACAAAAATAATCTCGTTTTAGGGGAGTTACCAGCAAATGATGTAGGGCATGTCGGTCTGAAAAGTCAAAGACATATAAAATTAAATTCAAAGATTTGAAATAAAGCCACAGTGGACAATGACTCATGACTTGTTGAATCTCCACATGTGGGACCGCTGAAAAGAAGCGAGTAGCAGGTAAACCTTCCCCGATTGGAACCCTGCATTTATTCCCTGTAAACTGCGGAGTAATCGCCGCGACAGGGACGGCCCCAAACTTCCTGCACTCCCTATTCTGCTGGTGCAGTCACTGTGTACATACATTACTTATCCTGTACTGATCCTGAGTTACATACTGTATTATCCTCCAGAGCTGCACTCACTATTCTGCTGGTGCAGTCACTGTGTACATACATTACTTATCCTGTACTGATCCTGAGTTACATCCTGTATTATACTCCAGAGCTGCACTCACTATTCTGCTGGTGCAGTCAATGTACATACATTACTTATCCTGTACTGATCCTGAGTTACATCCTGTATTATACTCCAGAGCTGCACTCACTATTCTGCTGGTGCAGTCACTGTACATACATTACTTATCCGTACTTGCTCGGAAAAACTAAAAGAAGTTCTTCACATAGGTTGGAAGGGGCTATATGATGAAGCCCTGTGTGAATAGATAAAACTGGATCTAGCTAAACATTAAGTTTAGAAAATATTTATTTAAATATAATATAATCCAACGCGTTCCGTGGGTGAAACTCCCGCTTCCTCAGGTACATGCAGAAGCACTGTTTAGTGCGCGGGTTTAAATAGAACAAAGCATCAAGCGAGGTTCCAATGGATTGTAAACCATACACAAAGAGCCCAAAATGATGTCAACATTTAGTGTGACAATATAAAACAAAGTGCAAAGCAGTAAAAAAATTTACACTCATGCAAAACTTAATCTTTTTAATGTACTAGAGTTGAAACGAATAAAAAGATGTTATATATATACAGAAAAATTTTGTTATGCTAAAAAACATCTTTATATAAAAAAATATATATATATAAAAAAATGTGTCTAAAAATTTTTTTTACGTAGAAATAATGTGCACAGAAGACTGTTCAAAACTGGACGACCAAAATATTTTAAAACAACGAGAAGAAAGCACATAATTTATGATATATAGAAAAAACAGGATAATAATATAAACACATATTAAAAAAATATTAAAAAATATATTACAATAAAATAAAAAATGCATTAAATGACTGTCCTCCTGAATTTCATTAAGACCGTGGGGGGCAAGGGTATTTAATTTGTACATTCCAGTAGATTTCTCTCGGCTCAAACTTTTTGGTCTGTCCAAAAACTTTGGGGTTGATGCATTAAATCGGTTTGGAGGGTTTAAAATCAGGGGAAATGACTATTGTGTACTAATTGTAAATGACGGTAGACTTTTAAACCAGACATTCATGAGTTATGTCATATCTATGGTTAATTAACCTTCTAGACAATTTATTTGTAGTTTTGCCTATATATTGCATTCCGCAATTACAGGTGATGAGGTAAACAATAAAAGTGCTTGTACAGGTAAGATGATTTTTAATACTGAACTTTTCCCCAGTTGTGGATTGAAAAAATTCATTCTGAACAATTTGTCCACAACATTTACATAATGGGTGACCGCATGGGTATGAACCCTTAGGTTTAGCTATTTCTGATGTTTCATTTTCTTTCATCTGAGTATGTTGTTTAAGACGTGAGGGGGCAAGAATATTTTTTAAAGTGCGAGCCTTGCGATAAATAAATTTAGGGCGTTCAGGAATAACCCCTTTTAGAATTGGATCATGTAATAGAATACTCCAATGGAGGTCAATTATTTTTTGGATCTCTCGAAACTGAGAAGAATGAGTTGTGATGAAACAAAGGTCGTATTCTTTTCGTTTTACATTACTTATCCTGTACTGATCCTGAGTTACATCCTGTGTTATCCTCCAGAGCTGAACTCACGATTCTGCTGGTGCAGTTACTGTACATACATTACTTATCCTGTACTGATCCTGAGGTACATCCTGTATTATCCTCCAGAGCTGCCCTCACTATTCTGCTGGTGCAGTCACCCGGTACATTACATTTCTTTATCCTGTACTGATCCTGAGTTACATTCTGTATTATACCCCAGAGCTGCACTCACTATTCTGCTGGTGCAGTCACTGTGCACATACTGTACATTACTTATCCTGTACTGATCCTGAGTTACATCCTGTATTATCCTCCAGAGCTGCACTCACTATTCTGCTGGTGCAGTCACTGTGTACATACATTACTTATCATGTACTGATCCGGAGATACATCCTGCATTATACTCCAGAGCTGCACTCACTATTCTGCTGGTGCAGTCGCTGTGTACCTACATTACTTATCCTGTACTGATCCAGAGTTACATCCTGCAGTATCCAGCAGAGCTGCACTCACTATTCTGCTGGTGCATTCACTGTACATACATTACTTATCCTGTACTTATCCTGAGTTACATCCTGCATTATACTCCAGAGCTGCACTCACCATTCTGCTGGTGCAGTCACTGTGTACATATGTTACTTATCCTGTACTGATCCTGAGTTACATCCTGCATTATCCTCCAGAGCTGCACTCACTATTCTGCTGGTGCAGTCACTGTGTACAGACATTACATTACTCATCCTGTACTGATCCTGACTTACGTCCTGTAGCGGATAGTTGTGGATCAGACCTCTGTCACACTCATGCATGGCGCCCTGTCATGGTTGTAGTAGCAGGACTTGGCCCCGGCCTCCGACACTGTCCTCTCCTGACCTGTTCTTCCTCTTTCTTGTTCAGGGTAAGATTGCAGGTCTGGAGGAAAAATGTCATGAGCTGGAAAAGTCGTCATGTAGTAAATGCTAATCCCGCCTGTCATGTTCTATAGGAGGAGAGTTTACTGAGCAGAGACACTAAGGGACTCTCAATTTAGAGAGAACTAATTCAACATTGACTAAGAGACATAAGACCACCGCCCGATCACCCCGGGAGCCCCGTAATTTATATAGAAAAGGATTAAACAAGGCACACTGTGGGCAGCTCTACAGCTTCAAGCTCCCACTTCCTGTTCAGACTGTGAAGGGTTTTACAGTTTCAGGCTCCTACTTCCTGTCCAGGCTGTAAATGGTTCTACAGCATCAGGCTCTAACTTCCTGTTCAGGCTGTGGGCAGTTCTACACTTTTATCTCACACTTCCTGTTCAGGCTGTGGGTGGTTCTACAGCTTCAGGCTCACACTTCCTGGACAGCTCTACAGTTTTATCTCACACTTCCTGTTCAGGCTGTGGGTGTTTCTATAGCTTCAGACTCCGTCCTTCCGTTTTAGGCAGTAGGCAGTTCTACAGCAGTGATTGACATTTCAGCTCTGCTATTCGTTAGCGGAGCCTGATAGAGGGACCTTGGCAATGGAGGGGTTTTAACTACAGGGTAGAAGGCTACAGAGCTCTAGAGGGTTACATTTTTCAGTAAGAAAGATACGCAAGCTCCTGGGCTGCTGGTAAGACACAGCAGGGAGTGACTTCACCATCCTGACCACTGCTAGATCAGTGAGAGGTCTACTGATACTAAGAGATGGTCAAATAATGAATATATGGACTATTTCAAAATGTATTTCTGCTACCTTTTGTATACATGAAAATTTGAGGATCTTACCACACATTTATGATCAATATTGTGACCACCCATCCACCAACGACAAGGTGACCTCAGTCCAGATGGGAACCTATACTATAGCCTTTGCACCTTGCTTGGTCCCTTCTCAGGCCTTCATGCTTTCAGGGCATGAGGGT
The DNA here is from genome assembly GCA_025379985.1 of Phyllomedusa bahiana. Taxonomy (NCBI): domain Eukaryota; kingdom Metazoa; phylum Chordata; class Amphibia; order Anura; family Hylidae; genus Phyllomedusa; species Phyllomedusa bahiana. The sequence goes on along the minus strand of JAODAL010062269.1, from coordinate 5,130 downwards.
CCTAAGGATGAACTAAGCTACTACGAACTTTACTACCAGAAGCAGCAATGTATTCTGATATAGTTCATATTTTAATTTCTTGACCGTCTCTTAGCATCTGTAGAGCTGCTGAAACGTTGTTGTGATTGCATCGTTTGCTGCGCGCCAGTGCGCACCTACATCATTTACTTTAAGATTGTCTTGGATGTGCTGATACATTTTTGTTTTTCGATTAGTAACCAAGACACGGTCACTAAATGTAACTTTATCGCCTGTAAATCCCTTATAGTGTCTGACCACTGTTAACCCCCTGCTCCACAATAAACAAAGGAAATCAATAAAATCAAGGCTCACCTTTAGTGTTGATTGAACTGTTCTAGAAAAGTTAAGTTCTGGTAAAACTTCTCAAATTTTTAGAACCCGAACCGAACTGAACATTTTACTGTTCGTTCGGGTAAAGTTCCAATTCTAGTTCTAGTTGGACACGCCATTTTCAGTCTTGTTTTCAGCGGCTTTCTGCACTTTTGGCGCCCATCCAATCACCTTTCTGCACTTTTGGCGCCATCCAATCACCTTTCTGCACTTTTGGCTCCATCCAATCACCTTTCTGCACTTTTGGCCCCATCCAATCACCTTTCTGCACTTTTGACGCCATCCAATCACCTTTCTGCACTTTTGGCGCCATCCAATCCCCTTTCTGCACTTTTGGCTTCATCTAATCACCTTCCTGCACTTTTGGCCCCATCCAATCACCTTTCTGCACTTTTGGCCCCATCCAATCACCTTTCTTCACTTTTGGCATCATCCAATCACCTTTCTGCACTTTTGGCACCATCTAATCACCTTTCTGCACTTTTGGCGCCATCCAATCACCTTTCTGCACTTTTGGTGCCATCCAATCACCTTTCTGCACTTTTGGCCCCATCCAATCACCTTTCTGCACTTTTGGCCCCATCCAATCACCTTTCTGCACTTTTGGCCGCCATCCAATCACCTTTCTGCACTTTTGACGGTCATCCAATCACCTTTCTGCACTTTTGGCCCCATCCAATCACCTTTCTGCACTTTTGGCGCCATCCAATCACCTTTCTACACTTTTGGCGCCATCCAATCACCTTTCTGCACTTTTGGCACCATCCAATCACCTTTCTGCACTTTTGGTGGCCATCCAATCACCTTTCTGCACTTTTGGCTCCATCCAATCACCTTTCTGCACTTTTGGCACCATCCAATCACCTTTCTGCACTTTTGGGGGCCATCCAATCACCTTTCTGCACTTTTGGCGCCATCCAGTCACCTTTCAACACTTTTGGCGGCATCCAATCACCTTTCTGCACTTTTGGCCGCCATCTAATCACCTTTCTGCACTTTTGGCACCATCCAATCACCTTTCTGCACTTTTGGCGGCCATCCAATCACCTTTCTGCACTTTTGGTGCCATCCAATCCCCTTTCTGCACTTTTGGTGGCCATCCAATCACCTTTCTGCACTTTTGGCGGCCATCCAATCAGTGCAAGCACAGAGAAAGTGTCAAAAATGCATTGCTGGGGTGTAGGGCTCTCATTGGCTGCTAAAAATAAATGACCATGCTATATATATTTCCATGTATTGCCTTGTGAACGCCATTTTCAGCTAACTCTCTGTACTGTACAGTGCTCTTGTTGAAAACCTTTCCTCTATAGACAGCAATGTTAGGGAGTTTGGAATTGCTGGCTGCATCTTTCCACCCCAAAAGCTTTTATTTGGCGACATTTGCGGCTCAAAACCAAAACTCTCATTACATGGCCCAATTTATAAGGTTTTGATATTATACGCTTGGATTTGTTAAATCATATCAGTGTCCAAAAAGTTCTGTTTTGCATTTTTTGGGGTTCGTTCTCGTCACTTTCTGACCGCTCCTTCAGTGTCTCGTTTTTTGGTTCGACCCCCCTCTCCTCTTCCTCTTTCTGTTGGGGTTCCCAGGGATCTTTTTAGGTCCTCTCCTTTTTCATTGTCACAGCCCCCATTGGACAAACCTCAGTAGATTTGGCTTCCGTACCCTCTTTAGCGGGTTTACACCCCAAAATTTTTAACTCCCCCCGTGACTCACTCCCGCCTTGCTACAAAACACCAGTGACTGTTTGTCGCTGTCTCTGACTCATGTCCCCTCTCCTCTGAAACTAAACCTCACAAACTAATTTTGTCTTTCCGCCATCTATAAACCCAACCCCCCCTGCTATTTCTGTTTTTGTATGTGGTCCACCATTTTTTCTAGGCAGAGGCCTGCTGTCGGGGTTTATTGGGGTTCTGATCTGACCCTTTACCCCTATACCCAAACCCTTGCCCCTCCCTTTCCCCTGCACCTCAAGAATATTCTAAAATCCCCCTTTTTCCTCACTTTTGGGAAAACGACCCCAAACTCCCCTTACTGCCCCTTTTTCTTTTTCGTCTTGTTTTACTGAAAACCTCCTTGCTTATGGGGTCTCCCTCTCTGCAAACCCCCCCCCCTCCCCAAATCTGTCCAGAATGCAGCGCCGGGCTTGTCTTTCTCCCCGGGCCGCTATACTTTGCCTCCCCCCTGTGTCAGTAAACTGCATGGTTGCCCATCCTTCGGGTTAACATAAAAACTCTTTTAACTCTAAACCCCAAAAACTCTCCCCCAGCGCTGCCCCTCCCTTTAAACCCCCCCAAAGTCTCTGTTTTAACCCCCCCCCACCCCGTGCTCCCCGCTTGCTGATGAAAATTCAACAAAATTCCCTCAACCCATCCGAACCTTCCCATCCCCTTACAAGTTTCAAAAACGTGGGAAACCAATTTTTCGGGGAAATATGCTCCCGCGGGCAAATCGGGCACATTAAACCAAACCCCACAGTTTTAAAGAGGGCCCTAAAAATACATCTTCTCGGTCTGGCCCCCCAAAGGCCCCCCTTTAACTGCTATCACACACATTTTGTGACTCCCTGAGGGGGGCCCATTCCGGCACAAAACGTATTTTAAGAACCCAAGCCCGGGGGTGGCAGGGTTCACCTTTTTTTCGTGGTAAACCCCCCCCTATTTATAAAAAAAGGGCCCGGGGACCATTGTAAAATTTGGGGCCCCTTCTTACTGTTTTGTTTCCCCCCATACCCCCCAAATAGATTGTAAGCTCTCACGAGCGGGGGCCCCAAACACCCTTTTTGTTCATTTGTAAGTATTTTTTTAATGTGTAATGACTGTATGTTTAACCCTTGAATTTGTAAAGTGCTGGGGGAATATGTTGGTGCTTTTAGAAATAAAGATTATTTTTATTATTCAGTTTAAAAAGGGAAAAAAACACCTTTTTTTAAAACCACCTATGTTACAAAGGGGGCTTTTTTGGGCCCCCTCAGGAAGCAGGGGGCCCAATTTGCAAACTTTCTACCTGCCACCTCCCCATAGCTAAAAGCCCCCGCTTCAAAGTTTTTCCTCATGTTTTCAGTTTTGCCATTGAAAGGGAATTTAAGTTTTTTGCCTCTCATTTTTTTTCTTTTGACTCTTAGAGCCAAAATTTTTCTTTTACTAAGTTTTTCCCACGTATCCGGGTTTTTTTTTAAGATTGGGGATTTTTCAGCTTCACCTCACCTGTATAGGTATAAAAATTAACCAGAACATCTTCTCCCATTGACTTTAATAGGGTTCGAAGTTCAAGTTCGAATAGAACTTCGACCGAACTCACATAAGTTCGAGGTTCTAATAGAACTAGAACTTTTTACACTTTGCTCAACAATACTCACCTTATAACGTACTGTGCGCACCACTATTTGCTGGATGTTAAAGTAAGCCGTGTCCAGTGCGTACTTTCAAAGTGCTCTGCGCCGGTACCCGTATTCCCCGACATGTCCGGGGTCATCAGAAATATACAATAAGATGTTTTTTAATGATAGTGGTAATCTGCTGAAACTGAGGGCTATATGTTGTTGTAGCGTATATCTGGGCTAATATATAATATAATATCCACTGCCTTGTGTAAGTAGTGGTTCGGATATGGCACCTCTCCTAGTGCCGTCTTCAGCAAACATATAATATTCCGACCAGAGTTAAAAATAAAACTCACATTTATTAGCCATCTTCATTCAAGTAAAAACAGTCGATCAGACATACTTGTATCGGTTAGACAATCTGCAACAGCAGTATCCACGAGCAGTGAAAATTCATTCCAGCTTAGTATCATACAGCCGCATGTAGACTAGTGAATGCAGTATGGACAGGGGGCGCTAAATTGGATATTAGCTATAACATGTCTGGGGTGCCATGAGGAAGCTCGAAGTGGTCTTTATTCTATAGGGTATAACTGTGTAGTTCACCGACCAATATGACATCACAAAAATCGTTGTGCTCATCCCTATGCTCATATGTGGACTTCAAGTTCATAGGGTTGGAATTAATGTACTCAATGAAAAGAAGGAACATCTGACCTATATTCCCCCCCACACACACACACACCAGGAGCAGTTTGTCAATATAGCAACCATACCACCTGATGTCGAGGGAGAAAAAAGAAGAATACCAAAATAGATATTTCTCCTTGCACATCGCCATATATATGTAGCCGCATGAAGGGGAGACATGAGTGCCCATAGACGTACCCTGCATTTGAAGATAAAAGGCATTGTCAAAAGAGAAGTAGTTGTTTCTCAATAGATACATAACTGCTTCAACTATGAAAGTTATTTTGTGACATGAGAAAGTGCTATACTTATTCAAAATATATTGGAGGAACTCAACACGCCTGGTCATGTAGTATACTAGGATAAAGACGGCAGACATCACATGATAGCCAACTTGAAGTCTCCGTCCAAGTCCACTGTTCCATCATGCCAATAAGATGCTTGGTATCTCTAAAATAACCTGGCAGAGAAATAACAAGGAGCTGGAGTTGGTGATCCACCCATTCACCTAGCTTTTCATTTAGGTAACCAATGCCAGAAACCATAGGATGGAGGGGAAGGATGAGAAACTTCAGCCCCTTGTTATTTCTCTGCCAGGTTATATTAGAGACACCAAGCATCTTTTTGGCATGATGGAACAATGGACTTGGATGGATGGTTCAATGTGGCTGTCATGTGATGTCTGCAGTCTTTAGCCTAATGTACCACATGCTCAGGGCAGTTCCTAGGCTAAATTTCACTCAGGGCGAGGTGAAGAAGTTTCGCC
>JAODAL010062268.1:0-19846 GCA_025379985.1 Phyllomedusa bahiana | reverse complement strand
AAGGGCTGCACACTGGTTTTTCTGGGGAAAAAGCACTTGGGGAGGAAAAAGGGGCATGCTGTTGACATTTGCAGAGATGAAAGTCACCGGGGAGTCAGGATAACAAACACATGTGAACTTTTGCAAACAGATTTTTTTAAACTGTTTTGATCTGCATACATTTAGAAACTAAAACCCCAATTTTCATATTAGTTTTGGCAAAAAAAATTATCTTAGAAAGAGCTAATACCGTATAGACAGAGGTAACCCCAACCCTATAGCTTTTTTTTTGCAAAGACTTCAAAATTCTCCTTCGGGGGGTCAATGGGCAAAACTAAGGTATGCTGCTCGTGTAGGAATGCTTGTCGCGAGCCGCTAATTCCTTGTGGATCCCCCCGATCTCTTGGGATTACACCCCGCCCCTCTCATCCCCAAAAGGTAGGTCTGGCCTGCGCGAGTTTCGGGGACCTCCCCTTTGTCAAGCTCGCCGAAATAGGTACGGGTGGAAAAATACCTATCGTTCATTGCTTTTAACCCTTGATAACCCTTTTTATCTATTGTTAGGGTTAGCTTAATCGGTTACCATAACACCAATTAGTAACACTGTATAGTGTCCTTTGCGAAAAAACCTTGAAAGGTAAATTTTTGAAAATTTTTAATTATAAAAAAGCGCTCCATCTACATTCTTCTTTAGCCCTTTGGGCTAAGCGTTCTAGCCTTTTAATCCATTCCCTTTTCCTGGCAGATTTTTTTTTAATTTTTATGTTGTCTGCGGTTCAATGTGTTAAATAAGAGCCATTTTTGCCCACTCGTTTTTTTTTTCACTCATGAAAATCTTGGCTATAGTTGTCTCCCCATATTGTTTTTTTGTTGTTATTGGATCAGTTTTGAAGCCCTGTGCAATTTTGGTGTGTAAAAAGGATATTAAATTGTGTTCATTAATTTTAAAACGGCTTGCCGGGTAGTCTGTCCAAAAAATTTTGCCCAAGGGCTTTTAATATGTTTTTAAATGAGTGGTTTAAAAAGTGTAAAAACCCTCTAAGTGTATGGGGTATCCTTTTAGTAGGGGTACTGGTGTCTCCTTTATTTGTGAACTTTTGAAAATTGAGGCAAAAATCCCCTCTTATTAGTGGAAACACTCCCTGTCGTTTTTGGATTTAGATCAAAAATGCCCCACAAAAATTTTCTGATTGACTGCCTTTACGGTATGTAAAACGGTTTACTTTAAAAAACACTTCCATATATGGGTCACTTTGAAAAATTTTGCCCCAAGCATATTGATGGTTTTCCAAATTTAAATTTTGCATGATCTCATAAACGATAAAAAATTAATCGGGTTTTATTTTGATTTTCTGGTTTTTTTACTCTCGAAAATTCCTTCTTGTTTTCTTTGAAACTTCATTAGCTATTTGTAAAAAACCCCCTTTTTTGGGTTTACCCCTGTCGACAAATTTTGTCAATCATTTGTTCTTTGTTTTTATGGTATTCGATCTGACAACAGAGCGTTTTAAATCTTGTAAATTCCTTTAGGAAATTCACCGTTCGTTTGGAGATAAAAAGTATCATGGTGTAACATATTATTTCTATCCATTTTTTTCCATATAGGGTAGTTTCTGTTTCCCCTTTAAAATTTTTGATCTTTACGTCTAAAAAAATTATATTCACTTGCTACTGGTTAAAGTAAATTCCCAAAAAGGGGATGAATCTTATTAATGGAAGACATAACTGGTTGTTTTCCCATGTTCCTTCCACACAACAAAATATCATCCCGTCCCTTTGCCCAGTGGGAGTTACCGGGGCAAATGGCCCGTGATGATATATTTACTTTTATATGTCAACGTATATATTAGCAAAACCCGGGGGCGATGGGAGACCCCTCAAAAGTCCCTGCTTTTATATAAAACTCGTCCCCAAAACGAAAATAATTATGTATAGAAAAATTTTCTAACAACGTCATAAAAAATTTAATAACCTTTATTATAAGATTTGGTTGTTTTTTAGATGTTCCTAACTAGTCTATCCCTTCTTGTGTGGGGACATTAGTATAAAACTTTTAAATCCGGGTGCATAATATAGTTCTTTGTATTCTTTTGGGTTGTATCTGCCTAAAGAATTTTTTGTATCTTTGAGACAGGGTAAGTTTTTTCAAAAAGGTTTGAAAAAATTCATCAATTAGTTGCTACAGGCTGGAAACATGACCCGATCCCTGGACGATTGGTCGCCGGAGGACCCGATAAGTTTTTATGAATTTTTGGGCCGATACAGGATGGGCCCCTCGGGATAATCTACTGTTAGGGTTTTTATAGCATTTCAATTCCCCTAAATCTTCTGCTTTTTTAGCCCTGTCAATCAATTTTTAAATTTTTAAAGGTGGGGTCTGTCGGGAAAATTGGTCACAGACTGACTTGGAGTTGTTTTTGAGTTCTCTGGATAGGCATCCTTATCTAGGCGACCAAAGCACCCCCCTTTCAGCGATCTTTTAAAAATTGATCTTTTTTGCAATTAAAGGGCTGTGCGTTGGTCCCTTAAGGTTTTTGGGGGCGCTTAATTCTTTTTTGGGAAATTTTGCCCATTTTTCTTTGATTTCTTTTTTTAAACCCTTGTTCGAAGATATCGAGGGTGGGGACTGCTGATAGGGGGTCAACGTACTCTTTTTATAAATTTTTTTGGTTCACCAGATTCCCAACTTCCCTTTTCCCCCAACAACTGCGCAATCTTTTTTTCTACAGAATAATAAAAACTTTTTCAAACTCAAAATATGTCCAATTTTTTTTTTTTGGGGACAAAAATTGAGCCTTTGTTTAAGGCTTTGTCGCTCTTTAGAAATGTTTTCGATGGGGTTGAAGACCAGCTTATTTATTTCTTTTTTGCGCGCCTTTTTTCTTGCATTTTTCTGGTTTGGGGTTTTTCTGAGTTTCGCTGTTGGCCCGTCCCTCTTTTTCTTTTCTTTAAAAAAAGGTTTATTCTGTCTTGGTTTAATTCATACGAATTGCTATCTAAGATTTTGCTTCTTTGGGTGATTATCGTTTGTTGCTCTTTCCAAATTTGATTATATTTTTTATGTTCTTTTGCCCAGGGTTTTTTCTTTTTTTGGCGTAGTCCCCCGTGTCCCTCCCAAAAATTTCGTAGTTTCACAGACATCATTTTTTTTTTTTTTGTTGAATATTTGGGTTTTAAAATTTTTTCCTGGATTTTCTCATACGTTCTTTTGAGTTTTTTTATTCTTGCTGAATTTTAATTTGTTTCCTTTAGTTAACAAACGCCCCTTTTATATATTGCACTGTGGGAAAAATTAGATCAAACGAATATTGTTGCTTATTTATACCTTTCTGAAGTATTCACTATATCATTAGTAATATTGGTAGTAGGGGGCTAGAAGACCCCTTGGAATTCGGGCTTTACGTATTCGGGGCGGTTGAGGTGAAATCTAAGGCTTAGTTTTTCTTTAAGGTTTTTTTTTTCGTAAAGGGCTTCTTAGTGGGGTAGTTTCGTTTTTCCCCCCCTAAACCCGCTGCTTTTGCTTGTCTAATTTGGTAACCTTTCTTCATCTGAGAGTGCGAGTGGTCGGCTTTCTTGCCGTTGCCCAGGCTTGGGTTTTAAATGACTTTTATATTTATTATAAACTGGGTGGATGTGGACACAATACGTAACTGCAAAATGTGGTCCAGCTATTTTAAGTCTTCTATGACACCCTTTCCTGAGCGGGATGTCCAGCCCGCATATATCCAAAGGCCCAGGAGCAGGATAACAAACACTGTGAACTTTTGCAAACAGATTCTTTTTCTGTTTTTAGACTCTGCTACATTTAGAACATCAACACGATTTTCATACATGCTGTTTTGGGGAAAAAATTATCCTTATGACAGAGAGCTCAATACCCGTAAATTTGAAAGGGTTTTGCAACCCTAATTGTATCCCTTGGAGCAAAAACCCTTTAATCTCCTTCGGGGGGGGACAATGGCAAAACTACGGTATGCTGCTCAGTGTAAATGTTGTCACGAGCCGCTAATCCTCCTTTTGGGTCCTCGATTCTCTGGGGTTACACTCGCACTTCTTTTAAACCCGGGAAAGGGAGGCTCTGCGCTGCGCGAAAAAGTTTCGGGGACTCCCCCTTTGTCAAGCTCGCCTGCAATAGGTTCGGTAAGGCTAAATACCTATGTCTCATTGCTTAACCCTTGCATAACCCTTTTTTTATCTATTGTTATGGGTTAGCTTAATCGTGTTACCATTATACCAATTATTTTAAATGTACATGTGTTATTGCGCTAATTGTGAAAAGCAAAACTTTAAAACTTTTAATTTTAAAAAGCGCTCCATTACATTTTCATTTGTCCATTTGGTAAGCCTTTAGCCATTAATCCAATATACCTCTCTCTGAAGCAGAGTTTTTTTAAAGTTAATGTTGTCATGCGGTTCAAAGTGTTCAATAATAGCCAAATTTAAAATCATCGTATTATGATTACACTCATGAAAAAGTTGGCTATTGTTGTCTCACCTATTGTTTTTTTGTTGTTATTGGTAGTTTGCATTTCCCTGTGCAAATTTTTTGGTGTGATACAAAGGTAAGTATTTTGTTCATTAATCCTTATACGTGCTTGCCTGGTAGTCGTCCCACTAAAATTTTGCCCCAAGGGCATTTTAAAATGTATATTACATGAGTGGTGTTACAAGGTAGACCCCCTAAAGTGTTAGGGTATCCTTTAGTAGGGTGAACATGGTGTTCCTTTATAATGCTGAACAGTTTTTTATTCGCGAATTCAAAAAAACAAAAGAAAAAAAAATGTTTGACAAATTTGTGACAGGGGGTATCCCAAAAAGGAGGTTTTACAAATAGCTAATGAAGTTTCAAAGAAAAAAGGAGGAATTTTACGTGAGTTAAAATCCAGAAAATCAAAAAATTTTCTTTTTTTGGGTTTTTTATCGTTTATGTGACATGAAAATTTTAAAATTAGGAACCCCTCAATGCGCTTTGGAGCTATTAAAAAGTGACCCTAATAGGGAAGATTTTCAAAGAAAACCTTATTTAACATCCCTAAAGGCCAGTCAATCAAAATTTTTAGTGGAAATTTCTGATTGGTACCAAAACCACGACAGGGAGTGTTAGCCACAAATAAAGGGGGCACTTTCCCTTCCCAATTGTCAAAACTGTTCATATTATAAGGGAGACACCATGTATCACCCTCTAAAGGATACCCCCATACACATTGAGGGTTTACACTTGTAAACCCCTCATGTAAAAAATTTTCTATTAAAATGCCCCTTTTGGCAAAATTTATTGGGCAGACTTCCAGGCAAGCACTATAAAGGGTTAATGAACACAAGTCCTTACCGTTTGTTCAACCCAAAAAGCCCAGGGCATGAAAAACGACCAATAACAACAAAAAAAACAATATGGGTGAGAAAACTATAGCCAAGCATTTTCTGGGTAATCTAATACGGTGATCTTAGATGGCTCATTATTAAAACATTAACCGCATGACAAATTTAAAAAATTAAAAAAAAGTCTGCTTCAGGAGAGGGTATATTGGGGTTAATAGGCTAAAAGGTTAGTCCAATGGACTAAAGAAAATGTAGTGGACGCTTTTTTTAAATTAAAGAGTTTTCAGTTCTCCCTTTCCGGATTAGTGAAAATAGGACAAATGGGTACATGTTACTAATTGGTAGTATATGGTAACACAGTTACAAACCCCAAAACAATAGATACAAAGGGTTTGAAAGGGTTAACGCAATGAGACGATAGGTATTTAGCCTTACCCGTACCTATTGCAGGCGAGCTTGAAAAAGGGGGGGGCCCCCGAAAACGCGCGCAGGCGCAAGGGGCCTACCTTTCCTGGTTACTGGGTGCGGTGTAACCCCAAGAGATCGGAGGATCCAAAAGGGGATTAGGGGTCTGCTGACAAGCATTCCTCAGAGCAGCTTTCCGTTTTTTTTGCCATTGTACCCCCCCCCCAAAAGGAGTTTAAAAAAGTGCTTTGCTAAAAGGGATAGCTATTTAGGGTTGGCTATACCTCTGTTATACGGTTTTGAGCTCTCTTAAAAAGGTATTTTTTCCCAACAGCTATATATGAAATGTTTTGAGTTCAAAAAGAGCGAGTAAAATACAGTAAAAAAAATCGTTTGAAAAATTTTTACATGTGTTTGTTACCCTGATCCTGGGACTTTGATATTTTGGGGGTGGACATCCCCGCTCGGATAACGGTTGAAATTAAAAAAGACGTTATATAATAGCTGGATTCACATATTTGCAGTTACGTATTGTGTCCACATCCAGCCAGTTTATAATAAATATAAAATGTCATTTGAAGACATAGCCTCGGCAACGAGCAAGAAAGCCGACACACTCGCACTCTCAGATGAAGAAAGGTTGACCATAATTAGCCCAACCCAAAAGAAAGTGGTTTGGGTGGGACAACGAAACTGGGCCCCAATTAAGAATGCCTTTTAGAAGAAGAAATAGAAAACCTTATGAAGAAAAAAACTAAGCCTTAGCTTCTTCCCTAAACTCTGCCCGAATCGTAAAGGGCCCCAGCGAAAAAAAAGGGGTCTTCGTTAACCCCTACTCCCAATATTACAAAAGGGTTGGTTTTAGTAAATTTTCATTCAGAAAGGGAAATGAAATAAGAAACTGTTATTCCCCTTGATCTAATGTTCCCTCACAGTCCCAATTTTACAACGGGCGCTTTTTAAAAACTAAAGGAGGGACAAAATTTAAAAATTTTAGCAAAAATTTAAAAAAAAACCCTTCAGAAAGAACTGTATGGGGTTAATCCGGGAAGAATTAAACTCCAATATTAAAAAAAAAAAAGAACAAATGATGTCTGTAAAAATACGAAAATTTGGAGGGACCCCGGGGGGAATACGAAACCAAGATAAAGTTTTTTCCCTGGGCAAAAGAACGAAAAAATTTATAAGTAAAATTTGGGGACAAGACGCAAGCAGGAACGTTTAATACATCCTAAAAAAGCAGAATCTTCAGTTGGCAATGTTTTTGACATTAAGACCAAAAACAGAATCAATTTTTTTTTAAAGGGGAAAAGAAAAAAGATGGACAGTGCCAACAGCGAAACATCAGAAAAATCTCAGACCAGAAAAAATGCAAAAAAAAAAGCCCCCGCAAAAAAAGGGAAAAAAATAAGCTGGTCGTAAAAACTCTCATCGGGAAAACATTTTTTAAAAAAAAAGTGAAAAAAAGCTTAAACAAAGGGGCTCAAATTTTGTCCCCCTAAAAAAAATATGGAAATTTTTTTTAGTTTGAAAAGATTTCTATCTATTCTGTAGAAAATAAAAATTGCGCCATGTTGTTCGGGGACGGAAGTTGGAAAAAACTGGTTGAACCAAAAAAAATTTTAAAAAAAAAGAAGTACGTAGGGCCCCCCTTTCGCAGTCCCCCCCATCGTTTTCTTCGAACAATGGTTTAAAAAAAAAATCAAAAAAAAATGGGCAGAATTCCAAAAAGAATTTTTGCGATCCCAAAAACCCCTTCTAGGGACCAAAAGCCAGCCCTTTTTGAATTGCAAAAAGGTTTATCAGATTATTATTTAAAAAAACTGAGATTTAAAGGGGGGTGCGGGGGTGTCCTGATAGGATGCCTATCTCAGAGAAGTTTAAAAAAAAACTTCCGATCAAATTTGGGGTACCAATTAGTCAAAACAGACCCCACCCCTTTAAAAAATTAAAAAAATGAATTTTTTCAGGCGCTAAAAGAAGAGAAAAAATTTAGGGGTTTAATTTTATAATGCTACTAATAAAAAATACCCAAAAGTAGTTTTTTTCCTCGAAACGCCCTTCCCGTATCTAGTGCCCCCAAAAATTTAAAATTGGGGTTATCGGTTTTCCGGGGCGACCCAAACGTCTCAGGGATGGATCAAGGGGTTCCGCCTTGGGAGCTTCCCACATTGATGAAATTTTTTTCAAAAACCCAATAGTGAAAAACTTACCCAAAAATGTCTCAAAAAATTTCCAAAGAATTCTTTAGGGGAGTTACAAACCATTTGAAGTGACGAAAACACTATATTTGCACCCTGGATATTAAAAGTTTGTTTCTAAGTTCCCCCCACAAGAAGGCATTTTAAGCTTTTGTTGAGAACATTTTAAAAAAACAACCCTAATCTTACTTAGGTTGATTGGGAAATTTTTATGACGTTTTTTTAGAAAAAATTTTTCTATATCTTTTTTTTTTTCGGTTTTTGGGACTGGGGGTTTTATTTACGAAGCGGGGGCTTCGATTTGGGGGCTCCCATCGCCCCCCGCTTTGCTAATATATACGTTGAACATATAGGGAAAATAAGTATATTTATCCAGGACCCTTTTGCCCGTGTATTTTCCAATGGTCAAGGGAGTGGTGATTATTTTGTTGTGTGGAAGGAAGCATGGAAACAACTAAATCAGTTTATGTCTTCTTAATAAGATTCATCCCCTTTTGGAATTTATTTAACCCCGTAGCAAGGGCGAATATAAAAATTTTTTTGACGTAACGATCTATAAGGATTTGGGTAAACTAGAACTTTTCCCTTTTAGGAAAAAAAATGGAAAAGAATTTAAAATGTTACACCCTGATTTGTTTCAGCTTCCCGCGTAACCTTTGGGGCAATTCCTTTTTGGTCAAAATTTAAAAAATTTAAAACGCATTGTTTTGTTTCAGTAGCGAATACCATAAAAACAAGGGAAAAAATGATTGACAAATTTGTCGAAAGGGGGTATCCCAAAAAAGGGGGTTTTCAAATTTTGGTTGAAGTTTCAAGAAAAAAAGAGAGGAAGGGTTTCGATGATAAAAACCAGAAAAAACAAAAAATAAACGATTAAAGTTTTTTTCGTTTATGTTTTTCATGCAAAATAATTAGGAATACCTCAATAGGCTTGGAGCATATTACAAAGTTTACCCTTTTTTTGGAAAATTGTTTCAAAGAAAAAACCGTTATTTACATACCCAAAGGGGCCCCCGGGCAATCAGAAATTTAGTGGTACTTTGATTAAGGCTACCAAAACCGGGCAGGGGGTGTTAGCCCTAAAAAAGAGGGGGACTTTCCCCTTTCCTCAATTGGGCAAAAATGTTCAGTTTTTTAAAAGGAGACACCAGTAAACCCCCCTATAAAAGGGTAAACCCCCAAAAACCATTTAAAGGGGTTTTTTTTCCCCTTGTAAAAACCCCCTATGTAAAAATACCCTATTTTTAAAAAGCCCTTTTGGCCCAAAATTTTTTGTGGGCAGGGCTACCAGGCAAGCCCCGTTTTAAGGAAATTTTTTTTAAAACAAATCCCTTTTCCGTTTGTTTTCACACCAAAAATTTCACAGGGGATGCAAATTTTTTTCCCAAAAACAACAAAAAAAAATATTTGGGGAGACAATATAGCAAGCATTTTCATGAGTTTAAACATTATTCGAGTGATTTAGATGGGGTCCTTATTTAAAAACTTTTAACCCATGACAAAAATTAACTTTTAAAAAAATCTCTGCTTTTTGAGGGGGGTATATTGGGGTTAAAAGGCTAGGGAAACGCTTAGTCCAATTGGGGGCCCAAATGAAAAAATGAGTTTGGGGGCTTTTTTAAAAATTAAAGGGTTTTCGGGTTTTACCTTTTAAAGGGGTTAGTGCAATTTGGACCATAGTACAGTGTTAATAATTGGGGTTTTATGGGAAAAACAGATTAAGCTAACCCAAAAACAAGTAGATTTCAAAAAGGGGTTTTTCAAGGGTTAACGCGAAGGAGGATAGGGATTTTTGCCTTTTCCCCTACCCATTGCAGGCGGGCTTGACAAAGGGGGAGGTTTCCCCCAAAGTCGCGCAGGCGCAGAGCCCACCAAATTTTGGTTTAGAGAGTGGGAGTGTAATTCCCCAGAGAGATCGGGAAAGGGTCCCCAAGGAGGATTTGCGGCCCGCTGACAAGCATTCCTACACTGAGCCCGCATACCGTGGTTTTGCCCTTTACCCCCCGAAGGAGATTAGAAAATGCTTTGCTCCAAAGGGGGTTGTATTAGGGTTGGATATACCTCTGCTTTAGGTTTGAGCTCTCTGCTTAAAGGGTTTTTTTATGCCCCAAAAAAAAACTTTGATATGAAAATGTGTTGAGTTCTTAAAAGTATGCAGAGTCAATACGTAAAAGAATTGTTTGCAAAGTTCACATTTTTTTGTTTTCCTGACTCCGGGTTTTTCTTTGTTTATTGCGGGTGGAAAATCCGGGTCAGGATAACGGGTTTTCATAGACAGACGTTTTATTAAAAGCTGGTTTCCCAAAATTTGCTTTGTGCAGGATGAAACCCCAAACAGGGACCGGGGGGGTTTTTTTTGACGTCCCGCACTATATAAGTCCCCGGGGGCGACGTTGGGGGGCTCACACTCCTTCACTTGGGACTGAATAGGGAAGGGGGTGCCCGGTGCTTGTCTTAGTTTTACTGAAAAAACTGATTTTTTACACGTTTTTTTTGGGGGGGATCAGCTTGTTCAGAGGTTTTCTTCTCTTAACGTTTTTTCGATTTGTGGGGTTTTTTGTCAAAGCACATTGAAAATCCCAAAAGGGGGATATAAGCCTGGTTTTTTGTTTATTAAATTTTAAAAAAACAGCTTTTTTACAATACAAATACCCCTTATTTTTGGGTGTCAATTTTTTTTGCGCAATTTACATCCCGGGGTTAATTTTTAAACGGGTTTTTTGCTGTTGTGGGGACTTTAAAAATAAAAACCCTCTTTTTTCCTGCCAAAAAATAAATTTTTCCCCGTGCCTAAATTTACAAGGGGAAGGGGTTAAAATTTCAATTTTTTTCTTGTTGGGGTAGCGTTTAAAAAAAACGCCATTGTACACGTTCAAAGGGTCGTTAAATTTGTGGTTGCTCAATTGTTTTGGTGCAAAATTTTAAAAAAGGGGGTTTAAATTTGCGTTTTTTTTTGCTGTGGGTTTACCCAAAATTTAAAACCCCTTTCACCGCCAATAAAAAAACCCTTTTTTTGTTTGCCCCAAATTTACAAGCGAAGGTTAATTACAATTTTTTTCTTTTGTGTAGCGTAGAAAAACAAAGCCATTGTAAAACGCTACAAAGCTCGTTTGTTTTTGGTTGCTCAATTCTTTTGCGCAATTTACAAACCAGGGGGGTTAAATTTTGCGTTGTTCTGCGTTGTTTTTCGTAAAAAGAAACTTTTTTTTTCACCGCCACAGAAGAAATTCTGTAGCATAATCATATCCGAAGGTTAATTAAGCCTGTGTGTGCTTTTATATTCAGTAAAATACACAGAGTTTTTTTAAAAAGGGACATACAAGTCAATTTTTTCTGCCAATTGTGGAGTGCAATTTATATCCAAGGGTTACCCAAGCTTCTTAGTGGGTTCATTTGGAGTCAAATACAGGGGTGTGTATTTATCATATACAGATATCTTCATCAAATAGTGTCTGTAAAATTTTAGAAAAAAACAGTATGTCAGACAGAGAGGTGGCAGGCTCTTCACCTGCGAGTGGCAGAGGCACAAACATTCCAGGCCCAGGTCCAGCACAGCAAGGGACTCGCAGCAGGGGTCACCTCGGTGAGGCCACAACTGCCGCTGTCATCTAGCGGGCCCGGGGTTTGTTCACAACCCAATGGTTCTTGATTGGTTGACTAGGTCATCCCCCTTCCTCCCAGATGACATCTGACAACCCCACCAAGAGTCGGGGTACGTTTAGACACCCAAACCCTTTGTTGGCATGGGCCCGGGAGCGGGTCAGCGGCCCCACCCATCCCAACCGCCTCTGTCCCATCCGGTTCCCTCAGCCAGAATCTACTATGTGGTCTGGGGTCAGCGCCACTATATAGCGAGGATGAAAAATTTTTAGGAGGGCAGTCAGCAGCTACTTGGCAGCGAAGAAATGGGGCCAAAATCCCCCGCTTCTTGCAGTAGGCGGCCCAAAATATATATGTGGAGAGTGGCATGGAAAGGGCATGTTGTGATGGGTCAGCTTCTGCATACGAAGACCGGTGATGAGGACAAGCAGTGACGAAAGAAAAAACAAATAGATGAAGATGTAGCCGACCGCACTTGGAGCCGGGTGAGGCAGGGCTTCATCATCGTCAGGAGAAAGTGGCGTCAGCTTGCGCGTCAGGCAGCGGCACAGCCAGCAAGTGGGTTGTGTGGCCGTGAGTCAGCAGGGTAGCAGCAGTGTGAGGTCGGGAGCCAAGCGGCCACAGGGTAAAAAACCCGCTTCGCAGGTCCAAGAAAGTAGCAGCACAGGGGCTCAGCGAGGCAGCGGCGGCAGTAGTCACTCAGTGCGGAGCGTTGGCGGTAAATTCCGATACTCGGCGGTGTGGCAGTTCTTTGCTAAGACACCGGAGGAGCCAAATATGGGTATATGTAGAATCTGTGGGCAGAAAGTGAAGCGTGGCCAGGGAGCTAACGTTGGCACCACGGCCCTGCGTCAAAACATGCAGCATCACCATCCGGTGGCCTGGGAGAAACATGGCTCAGATGTCATGGTCCAGCCTGCCGCCGCAGCAGCAGCAGCAGCAGCGCCCACTGGCACGCATGCCATTGCAGCCAGTCAAGGCTCCACCACCTCTGCCGAAGGGAGCTGTTTCTCTTTGACATCATCTCCCGGTCCAGATGCTCCTGCTCCTTGCTACTCATGGTGCCAGCAGTCGTTCAATGAGGCGATTGCAAAGAGACAACAGTATGCGTCCAACCATCCTAAGGTGCAGAAGATGACCGTGCTCCTGTCCAAGTTGTTGGTACTGCAGTCCCTCCCTTTCCAAATGGTGGACTCTGCACCATTCAGAGAACTAATGGCTTGTGCCGAACCGAGATGGAGAGTTCCAAGCCGTAATTTCTTTTCCAAAAAGGCAGTACCAGCACTTCATAAATATGTAGAACAGAAGGTGGGCCAGTCCTTGAGCTTATCGGTTTGTTCCAAGGTGCACGGCAGAAAAAAACTACAAAAAGTTGTCTACTTATCTATAAAAAAACTAACCTTTATTAATATTACGCTAAAATATACCACGAGATAAAACTTACATACCGTATATTTAATAACTAAGCCTACCTATACAGACGCGGAGCGACCGTCCCGATAAGGACGATCCCGCCAAGATCCTAGCAAGATACACTAACCAAAATTATATCTAAATCTACTGCAGTGTACTTAATACCCCAAAGTGTCAACAATGAAATATTAATTAATACCTAAATACCTATACAAAGATATCTCAAAATACTGATGCACTATCAAGGTCCCAGTAAAGTACCTCAAAGCAATTTTTCAGGATATATATTGTCCCAGTCCATGTCCTACGCGTTTTTCCCCCCCCGCTAAATATGAATAGGGTTCATCAGGGACTTATCATTGGACAAAACAGCCTTCTTCAAAAATGTATTCGTTCAGAGATCCTTCTTATATATTAAGGTGCACTTAGATGCATCGCATTTAAGATAACTACTAATAAGGTAGGAATAACCAAATTATAGCCAATATGGGAGGTGCCTCATCAATAATCTATGATGTTTATTTGTTGATAGAGATGTATACCATGCTATATATATCATACTCACAAACCCGTTCACATATCAGTGCCGCCAAAATTTGATATTCTAGATAAAACAATACAATACAAAAGCCAGTCCTTGAGCTTATCGGTTTGTTCCAAGGTGTACGGCAGCGCGGACGTCTGGAGCTGTAACTACGGTCAGGGGCCAGTACATGTCCTTTACGGCCCACTGGGTGAATGTGCTTCCTGCCCAGGCACACCAACAACTTGGACAGGAGACGCCGCTTTCTCCTCCACGTTGTCAAACTGCGGCTCCTGCGCCAATGTCCGCCTCCTCCTCCTCCTCCACCAACACCATCTCAGCCTCCACAAGTACTGCTCCAACATACCACATGTGTAGGGCCACAGCGGTGTCACGCAGTTCTACACCTGGCTTGCCTCGGCGAACGAAGTCACATAGGGGAGGAACTGCTCTGCGTCATGCAGCAAGAATTCGATATGTGGCTCTCTCCGCGCCAACTGCAAATCGGAACCATGGTGACGGACAATGGGAGGAACATGGTGTCCACGCTGCATGAGGAGGTCCATGTGCCCTGCATGGCGCACATTTTTCAATCTGGTTTTTGAAAGGTTCCTGAAGTCTTCCACCGATCTTCAGAAGATTCTGAAAATGGCCAGGAAACTGAGCATGCACTTCATCCTTTCCCTACAAAGCCAGGAACCCTCCTCGAGTTGCAGCGGCAGAACGGCCTCCCCCACACACTCTGATATGCGATGTTTCCACCCGTTGGAATTCCAGCCTGACATGTTGGACCGACTGTGTGAACAGAGAAAGGCCATTACGATTTTTTGATGATCCAGGGGGACAGGATTTACTGCCTGTGTATTCTTTGATGTCACCCAAATGGCGCTCATGCGTGACACCTGCCGTTTGTTGAGGCCATTCGAGGAGGCCACGTTATTTGTCAGTCGCCAGGACTACAGGATGAATAACGTCATTCCACTGCTTCATGTCCGGGAAACAGATGCTGAAAAATCTGTCTGGGCAGGGACTGGAGAGTGGCGCCTACATCTCGCGGCCACATGAGTCCGGTGGGGACTGAAATGGAGGAGGAGGAGGACATTGGGCAGAAGCATTGTCTGGTGAAATGAGTGGATTTTCTACCAGGTGACAAGAGAGGAGGAGCAGGAGCAGCAGGAGGAGGTAGATGGAGATGAGGAAGACGAGGCAGATGGCCCACAAGCACCGTGGCAGTATACAGTGGAGATGGAGGCAGGGAGCCCCTCTGAGTCACTTGTGGGGGATTTGGGCCCCCAGCATGCTGATTTGCCTGGCTAGTGACAGCGAAAAAGTCAGCATCCGGCAGAGGGATGACTTCTGGCTCTCCACCCTATTGGACCTTCGTACGGTCCAAAATGGGAGCCTTTTTCCAGCTATTGAGAGGGAGGGGAAAAATCAAATACTATAGGGAAATCCTCCATAGTCAGTTGGCGCTGCCTATGTGCGGCATCGTCCCATCTCTGACAGGTCTGACCGGGGGGTTCTTCAGCGCTCACGTACTAATGCCGTGGCTGCTGAGGGAAGATGGGGTGGTCGGAGCAGTACCAGCTCCATCAGCAGCAACCTAAGTCTTGAGTCACTGATGAGCAGCTTCCTTCACCCGCCTAGTGAGGAGGGCAGTCGCCAGCAGCAGCCCCAGCAGCACGACCGGGAGCCGACCCTGCACCAACAGGTGGGGCCCTCCTTCGACAGCACTCTGCCACCCCAGTTAGAAGATCCACTGGGGCTACTGGGCAGCCAAACTGGATGTGTGGCAGCAACTTGCCGAGTTAGCAGTGGAGAAGCTGTCCTGCCCGGCCAGTAGTGTGGCACAGAGGGGTGTTCAGTGCGGCGGGGGCCATCGTTATCCCAAGGAGAAACCCCCTTGTCCACGGGAAATGTGGAACGACTGACCTTTGTCAAGATGAATCAGGCGTGGATTGTCCAAGATTTCCACACACCAATGCTTAGGCGTCAGGGCTACATCAGCCATGACGCCCCCACCCAAACTGTGAGAAATGAGTTGGGTTCAAATACCCGCCTCAGCCACTATTGTTTATGCCGCCACCCGCTGATGCCACACATCTGTTGACAGTTTCTCCATCTGCCACCAACCATCTTTACCAGGGATGGTATTTGCCACCCACCTCCACACTCTGTCATTGTGCACTGTTGGACCCCATGCTGCTGCTGTGGCTGCTGCCGTAACCTCCACACTGTGTAAATTGTCCCACTCTCTAAACCTCCTCTGCTCCCACCGTCACCCTCCACTCTCTGTTTTTGTGCCACTTTGTGGCCCTCCTTTTTTTTGCCACTCCGGGAAATGTCATTGTGCCATGCCTAACCTCATGTGCTGTCCCGGGGCCCTTTCCCCCTCTCTGTCTTTGGGGCCCCACTCTGGGGCCCTACCCCAGTTTTTTTTTAAAGGGGAATATTGGCCCCAGGTAAAAATTTCAACATTTTTTAATGAAGCATTTTTAAAAAATTAAAAATCCACTTTCAGGCATTAACCGGGATATACAGCATGAAAAAAAATTTGGGAACGAATGGTAATGCATTATTTGGGTTAGGGTTTTTTGGGGCCCCTCCGGTCGTTAAAAAATTCCCAAGGAAAAAGTCCATGCATGATCTGGGGGGACCCCGGGGCCCAGGCAGGATGGGTTTTTGAGGGTTTGCTACGCGCACTCGGCGTCAACGTTTTCGGGAAAAACCCCTCCCCTTTCCTCAGGCACGAGAAAAATCAGTTTACACCACCCCTTTTAAAAAGGTAAGAGGGCTTTTTATCCTAAAATTCTAACTGTTAAAAAAACACAAAAAAAAAAAAAAAACCCACACAAAAAATACCCGAAAAAAAAAATCATTTTTTAAAGGACAAAACGGGCAGGAAAAACCCCAGTGGGAAAACCATTCATGCTGTTACGTAACCCCCCAAATTAAAAGGGAAGGGTTTTCGAAAATTTGGGCTCTCTTTGCCCCCCCGGAGATAATGTCCTTCTAGCTAAATAAACCAGAAAGCCCCCACGTTTAAGTAATTTATTAGTCGGGATGGTTTTATCTTTTACAAAAAAATTTTTTTCTAAAACCCCACCAGGCCAATTGCAAAAGTCTCCCGTGTTTCCCCCGAAGTGTTTACCCCGGGTTTCTTTTCCCCCAAAAAGTTTTTTGGGGGGGATCGACTTTTTTTGATACAAAAACCCCTAAATCCCCTGGGGTTTGGGTTCGTTTTTTTTATAGTTTTAAAGGGACCGATTATGTTCATTGATTTGACTTTTTAATACATCTCGTGTTGCCCCACATTACTCCCCCACAGGGGAATTTTTAACCCTTTATATAAAACCCCCCTAAACTTTCACATGTTTAAAAACCCTTTTGTTTTTTAAATTTTATGGCCTTTAGAGGGGTGGTTTTTTTGGGTCTCCTTTGAAATCAATGAAAAATTTGGGGTACATTTCAACCCGGGGCAAAGGTCCCTGTTTTGTAGAGATTAATAGTTTCTGTTTTTTTTACTAGCTTTTGTTTAAGGCCCGCTAAAATTTTGGGTTGTTGCCTGGGTTTCCTTCCCCTTTTGGGTCCCCCATCGGGGTGTTTCCCTTAAAAAAGGTTTCCCCCAACCTTTTTTGTCGCTAGGGAATACCCCCCAATATTGGCTTTTCCCTTTTTGAAAAAGCCCTGCATGTTTATCTTTAGGAGATAAGTAAGTGAATTGTGGTTTGGGCCTCCCCTTTTTGTTTTTGTTGTTGTTAGGTTTGAGGAGGTTCTCCTTAGGGATCATTAAAAACATCCTTTCCCATTTCCTAAGCTTTTGTTTCATCGTACCCACCCTATTTTTAAAATCGGCAAAATCAAATTCTCAAAGTGGCAAGGTACTCGGCGCCCATTTGGCATTTTTCCCCGAGCCCTTAAAAACTGTGATTTGGCGACCCCCTTAAAGGGTCTGGGGGGCATTTTGGCAAATTGTGATGCAAAAAATTATTTCGATCGCTGCTTTTTATATAGTAAATTTTACTAACTGTGTTACCATCTTTCTTGACCAGCACGTCAAGATATGTAATCATATATTCATCACTGGTCATAGAGAATTGGATCAATGGGGGGTATTATTGAGATATGTGGGCCCAAATTTATCAAGTTGTAAAGCTGAGCCGAACCCGAGTAGTAGGAATTGTCCCCATAACCCATACCAGGAAAACAATGTAGTTGTTAAATTGTAAAAAAAAAAAGTAGCTATTCAAACGCTTGATGTTTAAAAATTAGCAAAGCCCGGGGCCTACCCGGGGACCCCATCGAGGTCCCCCGTTTTTGGGAAAAGCTGGTCCCCAAAAAGAAAAAAAATTTTTTGGGGCAGGACTATACGGTTTAAACGCATCAAAAAACAATCTTTTCATTTGTTTAAATTTTTCGTTTTGACATAAAAACATCACGTATAAATTTTTTAAATTTCCCTTTTTTCAAGTGGGAATGTTGGTGAACAGGGGGGCTTTATTTTCTAGTTTTTGATATTTAGTAAAACCCTTTTTTAAAATCAATTCTTTTTAAATTTTCGCAAGAACTGGGGGGTATCCTGTTTGGATTTTAGAATCTTTCCTTTTACAATAGGTTGGAGATACCCCTATAACGTTTTTCTGCAACGGGTTCTAACACTGAATGATGCCCGACAAAAATGTCCGGGGCCCGGTTGGGATGGTAGGGGGACTTATGAACTTAGGGCCATTTACAGGAAAACGGGGGCCCCGTGGGTTTTTTTTTAATAAAAATATGGGTTTTTCATGCGTAATGTTTGGGCCCTGCCCCAAAAGCCTAAATTTAAATTTTTCTTGAAGTAATTACTTTAAATTTACTTGTTGGGTTTTTTTTTGAGGGGGGCATTTCAACCCGAGAAACTTTGAAGTTGTGTAAATTTCTTCATTAATATATGGGGTTTCCCCGTCCATTAAAAAACTGAGGCTCCCCCCTTATCCGCTTTTTTTTAAAAAGGATAGAGGTGTCATTTTTTAATTCCCTTTAAAAGCTTCCCCTTTTTTTTTTTACTGGGTTGTTAAAAAATGGGATTTTGCTTTATTCTCCCATTTGTTTAGTTACCCTTTCTTAAAACCCAAATGCTCAAACACCCCCAAGGGTGGGATTTTAATATCTGGGGAAACCCGGGCTAAAGTTTTTTGAGCTTTTTGGGAAAAAAAAAATTTTTTCATCCCGTGAGCTTAAAAACCTGGGGAAAAAAAGAATTACCAAAGAAAAATTTTACCAAACCCAATATTTCGGGCGTTTGATTAAAAAAAACTATGAAAATCAAACGACTATTTTTTTCCCGGGCTTTGGGGCAAAAAGGGCGAGGTTTTTTTTAAAAGCAAAGGGGACTGCCCTAACCAACCCAAAAAAAAATACCTCAGGAATAGGGGAAAAAAAAAAACCCAAAGGTTTCCCGAAAAAAAAGGGAAAAAAAGTCGCTAGTTATGAACATTTCATCTAAGACCCCAACTAGGGCACAAAAGGAAAGTCCTGGGAAAAAAGGGGCCCTTAAAATTTGTCCAAGTCAGGATTTGAGTTTTTTGACTTTACGATTTGATTTTTATGGGTTCTGTTTAAATTTTTAGGTGTAAAAAATTCTTTTTGCTAATTCTTCTTCCCAAAGGGGTTTAAACTCAATGATGATAATAAATTTTTTCCAAAAAAACTCCAAAAAAAACATAGTCAGTTTGACCCCGATATTAAAATCCCCCCCGCCCTTGAGGTGTTTTTAGCAGTTGCTTAAGAAAGAGGGAAATGCCCAAAAAGGGAGAATTAAAAGGCCCAAAAAAGGAAAGTTTTAAAAAAAATCAGTAAAAAAGAAAGGGGAAACTGTTTTAAGGGAAATTAAAAAATGGCACCTTATCCTTATTAAAAAAAATGGGGTAAGGGGGGGGTCAGTTGTTAAGGACGGGGGAACCCCTTAAATTTAAAAAGCAATGACACAACTTCAAGATTTTCAGGTTTTATGTACCCCCCAAAAAAGACCCAAAGTGAATTAAAATAAATTTAAATTCAAAAAATAATTAATGGGCTTTTGAGGCAAAGGGGCCCTCAGTACGCAAAGAAAAAACATATTCTTATTAAAAATTAAAATCAAGTTTTTCCCGATTCTGTTTATGGTCCTAAGGTTAAAAAGGGCCACTACCAAACCACAGGGCCCCGGGCCCCCTTGTGTCCCGGGTCATTCAGGGTTTTGAACCCCCTTTCCCGCAATTTCAATTTATATGTATCTCCAAAAACCCCTTTTTCCCAAAAAAGTTTTTAAAAAACCTTTCAGGAAAACCGGGCCCGTTCTTTTGGGGTAAATTTAAAATAAATTTATTTTATCTAAGGTTTTAGATTATGCACCCCTAGATATAAAGTCCCTGTTCCAAAAATTCCA
>JAODAL010062267.1:0-19847 GCA_025379985.1 Phyllomedusa bahiana | reverse complement strand
AAAAAGGGGCGCATTTCGCTTGAAATCGGGCGAAAATGTGCACTCTGACGTGGCGAGATTCATACATGTCGCCCTTAGTCTTTCTTGTGCCTCCATATATAAGATAGACCACCAAATAGGTAGGGAGATAGTTGGCATATCCTTCCTATTAGGTAATTTGAACGACCCTCCCCCACACAATGAGTAGAGAAATAAGTAAACCCACACTAGGCAGGTAAACCACATATTGGGTAGGTAGGAAGGTCCCCCATTAGACAAGATAAGTAGTATAGGTAAAGCCCCAGATAAGTAGGTAGCCTTGGCTTCAGGTGGATGGCAGACTGGGACTCAAGTTGATAGGTAGTTATGCAGGGCCCCAGTTATGTGGGAGCCTAGGTAGGTCAAGATAAGGAGTCTTCAAGATCCTGAACTTTGCACCTGTATTTCTAGATCTGATAATACCAAGTAAGTCTTGGAGATCCTAAACTATATGCCTGCACTCTGATTTCAGACCTTTTGCTTTTGCATTTTCAGGAAAAGAGGACCTTGGGTTATAAACCTATGACCCCGAACCTGCATCCTGTACCCAAAATCTGTTCCTGTTTCTTCAATCTTGAGACCTAGAGGTATATCGTGTACCCTGAAATATGTTGCTTACCTGGAGTAAAAAAGATAATCGTACAAAGATTCTGCTAGAAAATACAGAATCATCTGGTTGTCTTAAAGGGGATTTCTAACCATGCTGTTTCACTGAATCACAGGCAGCTTTTTCATCCACTCTGCCTGACCAGGCTGTGGGTGGTTCTATAGCAGTGATTGGCATATTAAGCTTCTTTTTAACTAGCTGGGAGATTACAAAGATGTAAGTGTAGGAGACTTAATCCTTAGTAAACAAAGCAACAAGTGACTTGGGGAATGAAAACAATTGCTAATCTGTAAATAAAAGCTAATTTTGTTAGAGAAGTGAGCTCTGTCCATGGTGATGTCACTCCCTGCTTCTGTCTAATCAGAAGGAAGATATGGACATAACCAGAGAAACCTGTGGGCACTCAGAGCAGATAAAGTATCTCTTGTCTTACGACCAAGGTAAAATAAAAAGACTAATTTATTTGGAAAAACTCTTTAATTACTTGCCCCTACATGTTTAAAACTAATATTTTTAGTGAGAAAACCCCTTTAATGGCAGTTATTCTTTCCAATATGCTTTGTACAAAACCTCTGAACCTGAGTCATAATATCATGAGTATGAGCCTGCTTGAGGTGGATTTAACTAGATTGTTTTATTTATGTTCATGATCCTAAATCCCAGTACCTTGTCTATATCCAGGTTCCCCAAACTGGAATATTCAGGTTTCTGAATTTGAGTCTATGTTCTCATTCCTTATGCTGCCTAGAACTCACATTTTAACTGAACCTTTGGGCCTGGTTATTTAAAAGAATGGTGCCTAAATCAGGTACGTGAGTCTGGCTATTAACAAAATGCAGCTTTACTGTTGAGCTCTGCTATGCCTACCATGCTGTTCTGGATTGTAACCTTAATTAACTCTGAACACTGTACCAGATTATGTATTTGAGTACATGTTCATTTGCAACTACAAACGTTGCACTGATATTCCTTGATGTGTTGGCTCTGTGACACCCAAACCACTTGTCCTGCCTATGTTTACTAAGTTTGTAATTTGGACTTTATTGTTGGACTTTGAAATTCTTTCAAAGTTATATATGTTTATTGTTGTAACTCATAGCCACAGCAACTATTACTCCAATATCCTTTGTGGTTTGGCTGTCTTTACTATCCTGAAGACCAGAACTGTGACATAATAATGTGGTAGCTCATTACTTAGTATTGTTAATTTGCAGCATGTCCGGTATGCAATCCTCCAAGGTGCACTGTCAGCTAGTTTGTTTATTCTATCCATGCTTGAGGTCGCCAAGTAGATGTCAGGTCCAAATACAGAAATACAATATTTTGGTCCCTTAACACTAGGACTACTGGACTCGTGACCCCGCCTAGAACTACTGAAAGGAGTCATTTTGATCCTTGCTTGTTTTCGTTTATTTTTAGAGTTTCATTTGTGGTTATTTATTAATAATTATATTTTTTGTAATGTATTATTATTGTGAGATCCAACAGTAATGCTTTTGATTGTTTTTTTTCTGCATTTCTTATTTTTTCTACAGAAAAATAACAATAATTATATAGAGTTTTTCAAACTTTTTTATTCAAGTGGCCAAAACATATAAACACAACTGAAGACACAAAAAGCAAGAAAATGTAGGTGGAGAGCATAAAATGAAAATATGGCGCAGAATTCACTCTAAACATTTGTGTTTTGAAATTTTAGGCATTGCCTTTGATTTATGGCAGTACATTGCCCACACAAAGACTTACCACAAGTCTTACAATTGCCGACAGATCTATTTTTCTTGCACTTTTCTTTGATCTGGCAAAATTTAGTTTGAACCATCACTTCTGAGCATGTAAAAACTTGGGACGTGGAACCCTTTTCCCTATCTGTGGCATAAGGACCACTCAACTCTCTCACAAGCGTTTGCAAAAATGCCTTGCGTGACATTTTTTGGTGGGTAATCTCCTTGAATTTATACCCGCAAAGTCTAAGGCATTTTCAAATGCATGAACAGGCCATCTCCTTGTGCATGTTCGTGTGGTATATTTTCGTGCCATCTGATCCACTACATCTACTCCATATTTTGTTTCATTGTAAAACTTTACCGTTTCTGGAGTTTTTTTAGCGGAATCAGACGCAACAACAACATCTGGATGGACGGAACTCAAAATGACAACATTTTTGTTGACCTTTCCTTGATATACTGTAAGTGTAAATTGTCTTCATTTCTAAACACTTTAGTGTTGTACAATTCCTCTGTCATGGATTTTATTTCTTTAGGCACTTCTCCCCCTTATCTTCTTCAGTGTTCCCACGATGGTTGTTCCTTTGCTTTTTAGCTGTTTAGCTAATTTTACTGAAGTAAAATAATTATCGGTTGTAACATTGCGACCTTTTTTCAAAAACGGGTCCAATAACTTCATTACCACATGGTCAGCTAAACGGTCCTCAGCACGGCGTGTGTCATCTTTGCCTAGATAAGGGAAGCCATTTGCCAGATATTTGCTATCCTTATCAACAGCTAGCCAATATTTGTGGCCATATTTATCTGGTTTGGAAGGCATGTACTGCGTGAATGGACACCTAGTTTTGCTTGGGAAAAGTTGCTCATCCACCGTTATGTATGGGCCAGGTTTGTAACACGCAATACAATTTTCAATAAACCTGTCCCACACAGTAGAAAATAGAGCAAACTTGTCCGTTTGCAGTCTCTCCGATCGAGTAGATTTCTCATCAATCTGAGAAACCTCATAATTTCAACAAAGCGGTCCCTAGACATTGTCGCTTTGCAAAACGGTATTCCCCAGTCATTACACCAAATACTGCTAATCGAGTGACGGTTCGTGCCAGATATTCCATGAGCATAGAATATCGCAATGAATGCATCTAGCTCCTCATCAGATAGAGTAAACTGTAAATTATTGTTCCTGCATGCTTCTGCAAGCGTACATTTCTTTATATGTGTCAATATATATGAATCAAAAAATAAACGCCATGCGCTCAAAGGACTATCGATAATGATATTTCTTCTGCGTATACTTTAGGGCCAGGTGCTTCTCGAAGAATATTTTGGCTGTCACGCCTACCAGGCAAGTGTTCTCCAATTTCAACAGGTTTCCATTGAATACCATCCGCTGAAACTAGTATTCCTTCAGATTCGCCTTCTCTGGTGTTTGTTGTTGCATTACCTTCGCCGCCATCGTTACCTGTTGTTCTTTCATTTCTGGGACGTTTTGCTGTTTTTTTCTGTCCACGACCAGGAGGATGGTCACGAGGCAACATAACTGCATGAGCCCGATCCCCAGTTGATGTGCTTGGAATATCTGGAAAAAAGTTGATGAATATTTAGAATTTTTGTTTTGTAAGGGTCCGTGCACACTGGCTGGATTAGCGGCGGAATATCCGACCGGATATTCTCACCACAATCCGGCCCGTACCTGCCCGCTCAGGTACAGAGCGGAGTTTCATACCTGAAAAGGCATACTTAACTCCTGGTCCATTATAGCTGCTGTTCTATAGCACACCAAGATCTGCTGCTCTTTACTTCCTGTGCCTTATGCTGTCCAACAGCAGAAGCTTGCACTTCTCTTCTATTGCTATAAAACAGTCAAAAGGAAGTAGGAATTATTTGGAAAAGCATTTCTTCTACTTTAGATACATGAAAATGTGAGGTTCTTAGTGTACATATTTGTGTACATATTTGATCAAAAACTGTATAAGCCCACCTGCTATATGTTACCTCTTTTGGTGCCTGTTCAGACCTCCACATTTCAGGAAGAGAAGATTTCAGCTACAAGCTACTCTGAATTGATTTAAAAACCTGTGCAGATGGGCGGAGTGCGAAAACCAAAGTGGGGGCAATCACTCTCGGATACAAACAATCTAGAAAAAAAATCTTTGGTCTACATTCATAAAAGTGAGCATAGGTGCATTCTGGTGTGGCAGTAAAATGCAAACACAATTTAATATCTGCAGCACTTTCCTGGCACTAAGAAACAGTCAAAAGGAACATAGGTTTTTGCACAAGTTTTTAAATCAATGCATAGTAGCTTGTAGCTCAAATCTTCTCTTCCTGAAATGTGGAGGTCTTAACAAGCACCAAAAGA
The DNA here is from genome assembly GCA_025379985.1 of Phyllomedusa bahiana. Classification (NCBI taxonomy): domain Eukaryota; kingdom Metazoa; phylum Chordata; class Amphibia; order Anura; family Hylidae; genus Phyllomedusa; species Phyllomedusa bahiana. Next base: position 15,133 of record JAODAL010062267.1, on the reverse strand, counting down.
GGTAACAGATTGACATCTGTATTGAGGTCACCTTGTCAACGGCAGGGGGGCTTATACAGTTTTGATCAAAAATGTGAATTAAGAACCTCAAATTTTCATGTATCTAAAGTAGCAGAAATGCTTCTCCATTAATTCCTACATTCCTTTTGACTGTTTTTATTGCTAGTAGTGTGCTGCTGATATTGGATTGTGTTTGTATTTTACTGCCACACCAGCGTGCACCTATGCTCATTTAAAAAAAAAAAATTTGGATGTGCAGACCAAACATTGTTTTTTTAGAATCCTCTTCTATTGGACACAGGAAATAAAGATAACCTCCAGTCAAAAAGACCAGACCAAATAACAAAAAATAAACCAACCACACAGGTAAATGATAACAGAATGCTACAACGCCAAACAAAACTACATTTACCCAATAAAATAAATATTTCTTTATTAAAAGTAAAGCAACACAAATACAAAAATAAACAATAGCAGTGCAAAAAAGTGCCAAAAGTGCTGCAGGTAAGTATACCCCAAATCAAAATAACTCAATTGCAAAAAAATAATAATACTGGTACACATGATTTGAAGTAATATATTCAAAAAATACATATGCCCCAACAAGGTAACATAAATAATACATATATAATCAAACCAATGTGTGTAAATAACCAATTAAAAAAAAAAAGCCATAATAATGGGATAATACAGACCAAATAGCACGCTGAAAAGGTCTTAAGTGGCATGTGAATTACTTGCGGCGAATACGCGCCGCGAGTAATACATGTCAATAGGGCCGGTGAGCTGCCGTCCCCCCGCGCCGTGAGAGTACACATTGATTAGCGCGACTCCCAAATCACCTGGCGTAATTGCGGCCGTACTGTACGCGCCGCAATTACGCTGTGTGAACATAGCCTTATTTAAAAAAAAACAGAGAATATTCTCCAAAACATTGTATTTCAGTCCTACAGCTCATGTATGAATTGTAATTAACTATACAAGTGTTATTAATCTCACAACCATACAATGACATCTGGCTTTGGTGACTACCTTTTAAACGGGATATTTAAAGGGTAAATGACTTGATTGAAACAATACAAATAATTATGTATTTCCTGTTTATAATACAGTATCAACATATCCATGTTAATTTTTTAAAAAGCTGTAGTACCCATTTAACGAATTACTGACCTGTTGTCACATGTTGAACACATTAATTCTCAAAAAAAAGTTTGTAATTTTTCTAAATCAGTTGTAAAATACTACAATTGTGCAAAAAAAAAACCCTGTGCTAAATTCATTATGTGTTTTAGACACTTTTTAAATCTCGCTAGAAACTTTTGAACAGTGTCTCGAAAAGGAGGTGTGCTATTGTTTTGGCGCAAAATATTGGAGTAAAATAAGCCAACCAAGAGGTGGTGTAAGGAAGAGAAAAGTGTTTCACGTACGGTATTGAGCAAGAACCGGCAAATCTATCCTACAGCAAGCGCCATACATAAATTTGGCACATTCTCTGTCTCGTCTAGCTTTATGCTGTTTAAATTTAAGACGCATTTTCCCCGCTTTGCTTTTCAAGGTATGCAGTAACTCCACAACAGATGCTGTCATAAGAATGTATACCAACTGGACTAAACAGTTATGCTGGAAACAGTAGCTCAGTGTTGGCCATCTGGCAGACAGTTTACGAGAGACCAAAACATTCTTTTCTGTTAACTACAGTATGTGATCCTGGTTATTAAAAAGCTGGATGTGTCTCCCTTCCTGATTGGCCGAGGTCATTGTGGGAAAAGGTATATGGGAATCTTCAAAGCTGGAAAATTAATTGGCCCCGAAGAGTGTAAAAGGGGTTTTGGGAAAACTAAAAGCCACAGGTTCAATTTTATTTGTAACGGTGTCTCATACCATCTTTTGGACTGTGAGGTGAAATTTACGTTTTTATTTTTTTGGGAAAACGAACCCAAGGTAACTCTGTATAATATAATCTGGAAAAAAAGTGAACTTCTTAAAGTTTTTGCGAATCCCCGGGTTTGAAAAATGCGGAATCCATTTGCCAAGTCATTTTTAAAAAAAATTTTTAATTGTTTTTTTTATTAAAAATATTGACTTTTTATTATTTGGAAAATGTTTTAAATTATGCCTCTTTTGTCTCAAAGATATTTAAATTGGGTATCTTTTTGATTGTCTTTCATTGTTTAAGTTTTGCTCAATAAAATCTTTGGAATAGTAAAAAAAATATATATATATATATTGACTGCTTTTATGTATTTTTAAGTTTTTACCACATCAAATTAGATTATATTAAAATGCAAACAACAGTATGGCAATTTACTTTCAGCAGTCTTATTGCAAAGTGGGTTGTTGAAGCTGGAATTTGACTAGATGCCTCTTGATCGCATAGGTTTCCTGTTAACAAAAGAATTCAAATAAGTGCTAGGAAAGAAAGCTAGGACTGTAGCACTATTTTTTTTTTCAAGAAGAAACTCTACCCCTCCAAAAGCTTAAAAAAAAAAAACATGACATCTTCTGACATGTCTAGTTTAGTATATTCTTGTGTTCCCTGTGAAATTATTTCTGAGCATCTTCTCTTATGACTCTACATTGTACTGTTCATCTGTTATGCCTCCTTTTTGTACTGAGGGACTCAATGAGTCACATATGAATTGAGGATTACTACATCCAAAATATGGTGCTGGAAAGTTCAGCTCTTTCGCATAAGCCTTTTTTTACATGCAAGTGCCCAGTGAGGTGTAAAAAGGCTTCCCTCCAATGGGACATATAACCCCTTCTGAGCCATACTCACCTCTCACCTAGCCAGCCAATAAATTCTACTCTACACTGACAAGGGCAAACACCCAAAACAGCTGTTTGCTTTCCCGTTTTCCATCAAGCCAGATTTCCAAATTCTTGATGTCTGGTTTGGGAAGGAAGGTGCAACCCTAAAGGATCGCTTGACCAAAGTCAACTAAAGAATCAGCTTTTGGAGCCTTAGACAGCTCAACCTGGTGGGCAAAGCACTGGTTTTGTGTATCAAAGTTTTATCTGTGCTACAGTATACCACTTAGGCCTGGTCCCCACTTGCCACTATTTGCAGGGCCATTACTAGATCCATTTCCCGCTTATTTATGTTGCCCCTCTGGCTTGGCCTCAGCTGGGATAAGTGGGATATCTCCTGCCCTTACAACTAGGAAACTCCATGGTTCTACTTGGATGTTATGCAGTTGTGAGGAAACCAGCTGGAGAGATTAAAGCCCAACTTGTGGAAACCCAAGGTTATTCACAAGCTCATCAAAGATGTTTTAGAGTCTGTTCCAGGGCTCCCTGATGCCACATCTTTGTTGATCTGAAAAAATGTGGCTTCATGCAGGTTAACCAACATACACAAATATATTCAGGGGGGACTGTCCCTAAGATCTTTCATGTATGCCCGCAACCTTTGCAAAATTCGGTACTGCCCCCACGGTGCCCCTTCATGAAGGAAACATCTTTAATCATCTTTTGGGAGTACCGTTTTGCTCAGGGTCTGTTGGATGCCCTGGTTCAAGAACTCAATGACTTGATGCCCAGGAGCAGCCTTTCACACCTTTTGTGCTCTACGGTCTGTTACCCGGGATAATAACTATCGGTTATAAGCTCTGGTGCCTTATGAACTGCTATCTGGATCTCCAGGAATCGCTTAATCTGGTGGACAATGGTGGATTGTCGCAGGTTTATCTCAGAGACTATTCCATTTTAGTCTGGTGTTAAAGACCGAGAATGGGATTACGTTCCTATCAATACCCATCTTCCCACTTTGTGTCTAAGTCCTCCAATAAAGCTAAAAGCCTGTGAATTTCTCTCTCTTTTTCCCTTTTTCCCTTCATAGGTCTGTTTTTCTTTATTGCTCGTAATGTTTGAAGTGTGCAGGTTGTTAGGGTAGCATGGAATGTGATGTTTAGTGTAGGTTAGTCCTTCTTTGTATCATATTGCATGTTATGTACGGCAAATGTGTTAATTTATTGTATCCCGTGCTGCGTCACATGGATTTATTATATGCTTGTTTTTGACTACTTTTTGTTAATAAATATTTGCAATCAAAAAACTGTCTGTAGATGAACTTAACTGGCTTGGGTGCAATCCTTATTACATTGCAAGACTGAGTGAGTCACATGTGAATTGAGGATTACTATATCCAATAGATGGCGCTGGAGAGTTCAACTCTTTCCCATAAGCCTTTGTTGTCCTCCAAGACATGTATTACTGATTCAGATGGATGTTACTATTCTAGATTTTAAAAGGGGTGTATCTCTGTGCACACTGACTCTATCAGTACTGATTGGACACTGTCAGACTGTTGCAGGGGCTTACATCACCCAAACTGGTCACACCCAAATGTCAGATTCAGCATAAATTTATGCAACGAATAACAGATAAACAGCAGAACAAAGATTAATAAGAAATTCTCCAGAATTATTAATTTACTGGGAACACAAGTATTTATTAAAACAGACATGTCAGGAATGACTAAAGGTCTTCTTTAACAAAAGCACAAAGGGCCACATGTATGAAACGGTTTTGGTCTAAAACTCACTTTTTCCCATAGGTTCGATGGGGAAAAGTGGGTTTTAGACCAAAACTGTTTCAAACATGTGGCCCATAGTGTTGTTTTATGCATTACTTGCAGTATACTAGGTATTGCTATTTTACTACACAAGCAGTTTTTGTAGATTATTTGATTATTTGTACAGCATGATTTCTGATAACTGATAGCACTAAGTGTCATATAGAAACCACAGTGCCTAATAAGATATTGACTAAAACATGTAAAGATCATAACATTTTATTCAAATGTTGTGTTGACTTGATTTAAGCCCAGCACAAATTCCTAGGTGTTCCTATCTGAAATTTTTATGCAATATCTGCATTTTATAAGCTTAGGAAAGGTAAGCATCTGCTAATTACATTCATTTTAGCAAAGCTGCCACATCTGTCCTGAAGCCAAGATAGCTGTTGGCAAATTTGGATAACTTATAGAGCAAAGGTGGATCACAAAGGCTGGCACTTTTTATAGCCCATTCCATGATGATATGCCATAAATGCCCTACATGGGAAAACCCTTTTGAAGTCTTCATTGTTTCATCTTACCACAGAGCCACCATAACAATCAGCTAGTGGAAACCATGGCAAGTCATACAAACAAGGGCATAGCTATGGGGTGTGCAAATTTAGCAGTCGCTGCCCGGCCCAGCACCCTTAGGGGGCCCCAAAAGCCCTTCTGCCACAACATTGTAAATGGCAAATGATAGTTTAGGGGTCCCACTTTACTATTTGCACTAAGGCCCAGCAGCTGCAAGTTACACCTCTGCATACAAGGTAGGGTTACATGATGAATACATAAGATCTCCTTATTGACTCTCTGCTCTGCTTTATAAAGGGGTTCCACGTAGAGCATCCCCTGCTATAATGTCTTTAGCTTATTCACAAGTTTTATGTACTGTAAGGTTAAGTCCTGCCTTCACACCGTTCCGACTTACATCTGTCCCCTAGCTTCAATTAGAGGACTTATGGGAATGCTAAGGGCACTTATATTCCATGTTCCATACAACAAAATAGTAGCTGTGGCGATGACATAGTTCTCAGATGCATTCAGCACATGAGGTGAAAACTCTTCTTACAGGGGGGCAAAGGACAGACAAGCCAAATGGAAATACTAATCCCTTCCCTGCTCTATCCAAAACTTATATAAATCCTCTTGTGCTGGAGTTATATTTTACTAACTTTACCTGTTCCGACTTACATACAGATTCAACTTAAGAACAAACCTACAGTCCATATCGCGATCGTAATCTGGGGACTGCCTGTACTCTCTTTAATGTCTTGCAAATTTACCTGTAGAACCCTAGAAGTTGAAATTGACTTTCAAATAACATCCAGCATTACTGTCTTATTCACAGCAATGCTAAACAATTTTGTGATGGCTCCTATGAATATAGACTTAGTTCTAATAAATATTATAAACGGTCATGTTTTAGGCATTTCCAAATCCCTTTTGTCTCTTGTAAATCTTATATTCAGTAGATGCCTTCTCACATGTAATTACAAAACTAGAAAAATAAACTACAAATGTAAGTCTTTATGGTATAATCTGGCAGGAATGTAAAATGAGGTATTTCTGCCTTTATTTCAAGATAAGGGAATATAGCTTACCTTTAGTTCATGTTGTTATAATGAAATCATTACATGTATAAAATATATCACTTGCATGAGTAGTATAATTGTTGAAGTAATTGTTTTACTGCAGATTATAGGGATGTTAACAGTCGCTGAGGAGATCCCTATAAAAGCATGAGCTGCGGGAGGTGTTTTTACTAAGCTAAAAGAACTCTTCTTTATTATACCTCTGTGGGTTTCAGGACCTTAAAACTCTTCAAGGATGTTTTGTTTGTGTTCTTTTATGCTTCATATAAAAATGTACGAACTCAATGTTCAATATGAAAAAATAGACTGGTTAATCAGAGTACCATTTCAGTTAATGTATGTCAAGCATTTTGCTTTTCTAAGGAAAGAATTATGGCCATCAGGTTCCCCGATCGAGAACCAACAAGTCCATGAGGCACTATTTCCATTCCTAGAAGAATTGCTCCATACAACACCTGCTTCAGAGCATAGCACACTTTTTGTGGTTTCTTTATTAGGACACATTGATGTTATAAGTGTTCCTCAAGCCACCAAAACATGACCCTGTGCAGCGCCTATCTCCCCCCACCCCCTCTTCCTCCAACTGCCCAACCCGCTACCACCCACTGCGCCAACTCTTTCACCCAACCTCGAAAAAAGAACAGTGACAAGGGTTGGAGTGAAATGGCCCACAGTGGGCGTTTATTAACATTGAAATACAAATAGTAAAACCCATAATCAACTATAGGTTGCACCGATACCTGCATACTCCATCATCAAAACCCAACAGATTACTCAGAACCTTTTCTGTAACCATGGGGCGCTGAGGGCCTTTGGAAACTAAACCTTGTTGGCGGAAAGCCCGATGACTCATATTCCTCTACCTTGCCCTCAGCCATCACCCCCGTAAGAGAAAAAACTTGGGTTTGGAATGTCATGAGTTCCAATTTTGTTACAAGTTCTGTTAAACCAGGGTCGATCTGATAAAGACCTATTTGACCAACATTAATTGTGGTGTACTATAGTACCGTATTCATAATTTTTTTTTCCAAAATTCAAATGAGTTTATTGAGAAATTGAATACAGCAAAATATGCAAATAAAAGATGAAAATAAGAGATTTCAAGTACATCCAGGAAGAATTATCAAAAAGAAAATGGTTTCTATAGTGTTTAGACAAATGAGCATAATACAACATGATAGATATATTTAGATGGAACCATATAAGAAATGAGATAAAGAATTAATTTACATTGCAATTGTAACTAAAGGCCACATGTATGAAAACTGTCTAGGTCTAAAACTCACTTTGTTGCCCATAGCAACCAATCAGAGCGCCACTTTCATTTCATATAGTTTTATGGAAAAATGAAATGGGTGCTCTGATTGGTTGTTATGGGCAACAAAGTGAATTTTAGACCTAAACAGTTTTCATACATGTGGCTATAAGTAGCAATTTTCCAATGAAGTTTGCTTGTCGAGGGAGAATCAAGAGCGAGAGCACTTAGATCGAGGTACCATATTCATAATTTTTATGGCTGAGTATCAAAAATATAGTAAAAAAAATAAGTTCTACAGTGCCTTATGAAAAAAACACTCTTCCAAAAATGTAAAGCAACATAGCATGCTCTGTGCATACATTTAGTGATGGGTTAATACTGACAGGGTAATTCGGAATTTGGATTGTAAGCAGGGACCATTTGATGACAAATTCTGTATATAAATGAATTAACATAGCAGAATTCTGAATGCAGCTCTATATTAGAATCAGGCTTGGGCTGGCCCACAGGGTGACAGAGGTAAACCCCTGGTGGGCTACTGAGCATGGCAGATCTGGAGCCACTTTTCAGGGAGAACTACAGAGAGAGGTAGAAAGCAAGTGGGATGTACAGTATCTGTAGGGTGGGTCTCAAGAATCTGCTGATTACAAAATAGGAAATTATTCAGGGTCAGTTCAATATGTATATAAAGTATCATATAGATTGATTCTTTATGTAAACCATAAGGTGGTGTTTAAAGCTGGACACACCTTTTAAACTTTTGTATCAAGCATTTATTAGCTGTTGTTGGTGATTAATTAATAATGTCTTGGTTCAGGTACAGGTTTAACATCTATTATTCAAAGCAGGAATAAGGTGTTATTAACGGTATCTGATATGCATGGAAATCTGGAAAATGTATCCTGCCACTTATGAAAAGTTTAGATTTTAAATGTCAGACCAATTGGTACAGACACTTTGGCTCAGAACTCCATTTTCTTCTTGACTCACGTAAGCAAAAAAAGTAAAACTATCAGAGGAATAATGTTAAAATGGCCAAATTCCAAAATAATTATTTTTTGAAGTTAAAGAAGTATGACGCTGTCCATTACATTCCTGTCCCCTAAGCTCTTGAATCCAGAAGTTTGTGATTTAAATAAAAGATTAGTGTAAAAGATTAGGATAGAAGTGCTGCCTGATTGCTTTCTACAGACAGGCACTATATCTAGATTATCTCAGCTATTATGGAAAGTGTAGAATTTTAACATACAATATTTCATGTAAAACCAATTAAATGGCTGGGTAAAATTATAAAAAGATAATCCCCAATTCAAGTTTAGGAAGCAATTTGGAACAAATATATTTATTTTTTCCTCTTACTCACAAAACCTATAATTTAGCAACTCATGTCAACCTATTCCAAAACCCTTCCCTACATATAAATTTTGTAGATATAAAACACCTTAGGTTACTTTGGACCATGGACAGCAATAAAATCAGTAGGTAATCTATCATCATTGTGTCCGATGACAGACACCACACATAGCTCTCCTGCCTTGCACTGTATAAATACTCTATGTGCTGTTTTCCAGAAGTAAAGCAAATGCTGTAAACATATTTTCTGTTATCAATATGGGTCCATAATGTGGCATCATAATATGTATCACCTAAAAAACATTTTAATGTAGAGTAAAGAATATTCCGTTTTTAGCAAATAAAAGTTATTTCTTTATATAATCAAAAGCGATATGCTTTTACTAGACTTTGTATTTTAATTTCTCATGGTTTTCAAAATATCTGCTTGTGGTCTTTCAGAAGGAACGTAATTTACTCGAAAGAGATGGAAATCTATCCTAGTCCTTTAGTAGTCACTTAGCTCTCTATAAGAACCTGCTCGTGACGACTCACTCTATTAGCTAGAGCAGAATGACATAGAGATGGTGTCCTCTGGAGGATCCAGCTGGTCCTGGAGTACCTGGCAGCCACCGCTGATTAGAACAGCTTATTGGTGAGGTTTCAGTGTACCTCACTCCAGTTTTATCACTTACTATATATATATTTATATATACAGGCAGTCCCCGGGTTACAAATGGGTTAGGGACTGTAGGTTCGTTCTTAAGTTGAATTTGTATGTATCGGAACCAATATATTTAATACATGTATGGTGTATATGTAGGGTGTATATGTATGGTGTGTATGGTGTGTAATTATAGGGAGGTATATGTCCCCATAGCAGGTATAGGTAGGTATATGTCCTCCATAGCAGGTATAGGCAGGCATATTTCCCCTCATAGGCAGGTATATATCCCCCATAGCAGGTATAGGCAGGTATGTCCCCTATAGCAGGTATAGGCAGGTATGTCCCCTATAGGCAAGTATAGGTCCCCCATAGCAGGTATAGGCAGATATATGTCCCCCATAGCAGGTATAGGAAGGTATAGGTCCCCTCATAGGCAGGTATATGTCCCCCATAGCAGGTATAGGCAGGTATGTTCCCTCATAGGCAGGTATATGTCCCCCATAGCAGGTATAGGCAGGTATATGTCCTCTGATAGGCAGGTATAGGTCCCCCAAAGCAGGTATAGATAGTGCTTATTAAAAAAAAAAACAAATACAAATACTCACCTCACTCCCCCGCTGCTCCGAGGCTTACCTCCGACTCCTGGTCTTCTGGCACAGGCCGATGATGTCATCAGGCCGCACAAGCAGCGTGATGACATCGCACGCTGCCTGTGCCGGAGACTCCGGAAGGTCGCAGGTCTGCTTGCGGCCTTCCAGAGTTCTATTGCGGAGCAGGGAGTGCTCGCTCTGCTCCGCAATAGAGTCTTCCGCTGTATGCACTCCGGGAGGAATCGTATACAGCCGAAGCGATCCCCTCTGGTACCCGGGCCATGGCAGTGCCTGGGCCATGGCAGTGCCCGGACGCGAACCGGAGAGTCAGCTGCATGCGCTCCCAGGAGTCGCATACAGCTGCGAAGATCGCTGACAGCACCCGGGCCACCGCAGCGTACGGACGCTGTCGGCTGTCCCTGGCTTGCGTTCCGGTCCCCGTTCATAACTAGGGGACAGACGTAAGTCGGAATGACGTAAGTCTGGGACTGCCTGTATATATGTATGTGTATATATATATATATATATATATATATAGCTATATATCTATCGACACACACACAGTGGAGCAAGGCAGCACTACCCCAAAATATTTTTTATTCGGTGCCAGCAATACAAGGGCCTCTTTGGACATGCAATAAAGCACTGTTGACTTTTTTTCATTTGTGAGTGCCGCAAATTTTCTTTTTTTCAATATTTTATATATATATATATATATATATATAATATATATATACACTATCGTTCAAAATTTTGGGATCACTTAGAAATTTCCTTATTTCTGAAAGAAAAACATAGTTTTTTTTTTCAATTAAGCTAACATTAAATGAATCAGAAATACACTCTATACATTGTTAATGTGGTCAATAACTATTCCAGCTGCAAACGTCTGGTTGTTAATGCAATATCTACATAGGTGTATAGAGGCCCATTTCCAACAACCATCACTCCAGTGTTCTAATGGTACATTGTGTTTGCTAACTGTGTAAGAAGGCTATTGGATATTTTGAACACCCTTGAAAACCCTTGTGATGTTAGCACAGCTGAAAACAGTTTTGCTGATTAGAGAAGCTATAAAACTGACCTTCCTTTCAGCTAGTTGAGAATCTGGAACATTACACTTGTTGGTTCGATTAAACTCACAAAATGGCCAGAAAAAGAGAACTTTCATGTGAAACTCGACAGTCAATTCTTGTGCTGAGAGATGAAGGCTATTCCATGTGAAAAATTGCAAAGAAACTGGAGATTTCCTACAACGGTGTGTACTACTCTCTTTGGAGGAGAGCACAAACAGGCTCTAACCAGAGTAGAAAGAGAAGTGGAAGGCCCCGCTGCACAACTGAGCAACAAGACAAGTACATTAGAGTCTCTAGTTTGAGAAATCGATGCCTCACAGGTCCTCAACTGGCAGCTTCATTAAATAGTACCCACAAAATGACAGTGAAGAGGCGAGTCTGGGATGTTGGTCTTCAGGGCAGAGTGGCAAAGAAGAAGCCATATCTGAGACTAGCTAATAAAAGGAAACGATTAATATGGACTAAAGAACATAGACATTGGACAGAGGAAGATTGGAAAAACGTGTTATAGACAGACGAATGAAGTTTGAGGTGTTTGCATCAGACAGAAGAACATTTGTTAGACGCAGAACAACTGAAAAGATGCTGGAAGAGTGCCTGACGCCATCTGTCAAGCATTGCAGAGATAATGTGATGGTTTGGGGTTGCTTTGGTGCTGGTAAAGTGGGAAATGTGTACAAGGTAAAAGGGATTTTGAATAAGGAAGGCTATCACTTCATTTTGCAATGCCATGCCATACTCTATGGACAGCGCTTGATTGGAGCCAATTTCATCCTGCAACAGGACAATGACCCAAAGTACACCTCCAAATTATGCAAGAGCTATTTAGGGACGAAGCAGGCAGCTGGTATTCTATCTGTAATGGAATGGCCAGTACAGTCAGCAGATCTCAACCCCATTGAGCTGTTGTGGGAGCTGCTTGACCGTAAGGTGCGCAACAAATGCCCATCAAGCCAATCCAACTTGTGGGAGTGGCTTCTGGAAGCATGGGGTTGAATTTCTCCAGATTACCTCAGCAAATTAACAGCTAGAATGCCAAGGTCTGCAATGCTGGAATTGCTGCAAAGGGAGCATTCTTTGATGAAAGCAAAGTTTGAATTAGAAAATTATTATTTCAAATAAAAATCATTATTTATAACCTCTTCAATGTCTGGACTATATTTCTATTCATATTGCAAATCATTTGATAAATAAAAGTAGGAGTTTTCAGGTAAAACACAAAGGGCCACATGTATGAAGCTCGCCACGTCAAGGTGCACCTTTTCGCCAGTTTACCGGCGAAATTTGCGCCTGATTTATGTCGGCGCCGGGGCATGCTCATACATAGCATGTAAAGTCCGCCGCGCCTTGCCAGTGTGTGAGGCGCAGTGCGGGACTTAGGCGCAGAAGGGACTGCGCCTAACATGTATTCCGATTCGAGACAGGCTGGAAAACATCAAGAAATCATTAAACATGTCTGTGCGGAGTATGAATCAAAAAATCGCCTTTATAAAGGCGTAAAACATTATCAGAAAAAGAGCTCAAACCTACTAAAAAAAAATACATAAATAAAATCACTTTCCAAAAATCCAGAACGCGCTATATCGGGAATTTGGATATTTGAAATTGCCGGGAAATACAGTAATTCAAATTCTGTAAGCTATTCTCATTGGTCGGCAGAAAGCAGCCAATCAGAATAGGAGCGACAGTGAACCATTAAAACCTATGGAGAAGTTTGGACCAATCAAAATCAAAGGCGGGACAGTTCAAAATACAGTAAAAATACAGAAAAGAGCTGATTGGTTGAACTAGCGGGGGCTTGGCTATCTCGGCCAATCAGAATAGGAGCGAGAGTGACCCATTAAAACCTATGGAGAAGTTTTGACCAATCAAAATCAAAGGCGGGACAGTTCAAAATACAGTAAAAATACAGAGAAGAGCTGATTGGTTGAGCTAGCGGGGGCTTGGCTATCCCAGCCAATCAGAGCACGAGCTACTTGTCCCATTGTAGTCTATGGAGAGATCGGGGCAATGAAATCTCGGCGCTCAGCTCCGTTCGGCATGGAGTATTAGTAAATAAATTGTTTTTATTAAGTGTAAAATATTATCTGAAAAAGAGCTGAAACCTTCTATAAACATAAATCAATTAAATCCCGAACAACGCATCTGTTAGCCAAGGATCAATAGTATGGGTGTAACAAAAATAAAGAAATAAACATGATTTTATTGAAATAATATTTTTTTTTCTTTACCCCCATATTATTGATTATTTTATATACACATCGGTCCAACTTCTGGAGTCTTATCATTTGATTTCGGCCATGTACAGTTTGATTACAGATTGCATTAGAAAACCCATAAGAGCGTCGCTCGCTCTCCCATTGGTCCAAATAACCGCGCCTCTTTTAAATTAGCCAATCACAAACACAGCTCGCTGTGCATTTCTTTTCCCCATAGAACTCTATGAGAAAGTAGCTCGTGCTCTGATTGGCCGGGATAGCCAAGCCCCCGCTAGCTCAACCAATCAGCTCTTTTCTGCCTTTTTTACTGTATTTTGAACTGCCCTGCCTTTGTGTATGATTGGTCAATTGGTCAATATTTCTCCATAGGTTAGAATGGGTCCCTGTCGCTCCTATTCTGATTTGTCAATACTCCTCCATAGGTTAGAATAGGCCACTGTCGCTCCTATTCTAATTGGTTGGTTTCTGCAGACCAATGAGAAGAGCTTAAACAATTTTAATTACTGTATTTCCCAGCAATTCTCTATCTCACAAGTCCAGATGTAGCGCAGGACTCGGCGACAAACGCATTGTTAGGGAATTGACTGATTTATGTTTAAAGAAGGTTTCAGCTCTTTTTCAGATAATATTTTACACTTAATAAAAATGATTTTTTTAATCATACTCCATGCCGCACGGCGCTGAGAGCCGAGATTGCATTGCGCCGATCTCTCCATAGACTACAATTGGACAAGTAGCTCGCGCTCTGATTGGCTGGAATAGCCAAGCCCCCGCTAGCTCACCCAATCAGCTCTTTTCTGTATTTTTACTGTATTTTGAACGGTCCCGCCTTTGATTTTGATTGGTCAGTATTTCTCCATAGGTTTTAATGGGTCACTGTCGCTCCTATTCTGATTGGCCGGTTTATGCCGACCAATGAGAAGAGCTTAAACAATTTGAATTACTGTATTTCCCAGCAATTCTCTATATCTCAATTCCTGATGTAGCGCTGGTCTCGGCTACAATCGCGTTGTTCGGGATTTAAAGGGACTCGGTCATCAATTATTTTTTTTTTTTATTGATGAAATATTGTGTGTTCATTTCTGTCTAAGTTTTTAGTATTTTTTTATTTCATTAAATTTGTGGTAAATATTAAAAAATGCATAATAATTTTCAATATTTACCACTCTTAGCCACCAGAGGGAGCACATCCAAGAAACAAAGAGCATGAATTACATCTTGCTGTAAATGTGGGCTGGTCTGGTGGTGACCTCACATGCCTCCACCTTCCCTGTGTGCATAAGGAGGGGGATGGGGAGTATATACTCTCCATTTTGTTGGTGACTAAGGACACCATACAGAGCTGCTGTGTATCCATAGCTGAAAAAGGAAGAACCAGAGTGTAATTGTAATTATATTTTGGGTCTGTTTACACAGCGTCTTTGACTCCGTGTTACATACGCTTTTGGATATGTGTTTGGGTCGGACGAGTGATCTCTGATGTGCGTCTCACTGAGTCTTTCAGATCCGTTCCATGAAGTGACATGTCAATTCTTGGTCCAAAAGACGCAGCAGGATCCCTATGTAAAACTATAGGGTGCGATCCTGCTGCGTCCCACACGGATCCAAAAACTCAGCTGCGTTTTGCATCCGAAAGACGCTGCATTTTTGGATGCACTTTTCGGACTCACACAGATCCAAAGACGCCGTGTGCACATCCCCTTACTCTATTTCACTATGGATATGCGGAAGGAACGCCACAGTATATGTCTACATCTCTGCTCACAGGTATCCACAGGTGGCCAAGGTCCATAGACCCCAAGAACTTTAAAATTAGTTAGTTCACATGTTAAATT
>JAODAL010062266.1:0-19847 GCA_025379985.1 Phyllomedusa bahiana | reverse complement strand
TTTTTTAAAAAGGAATAAAATCAATTATAAAAAAACGGGTTTAAAAAGAAAATAGTGTTACTTTGGGTACAGTTTTGCTAAATATGTTTTTACAAAGGTTAAATACTTACAAACTTCACCTCCTCGGAGCTTATAACATCACCTGTTTTTTTTTTAGAACTTCAGCCATTGACAAGCTTAATGGCGAAAACAGGGAACTCCAGAAGGGACCTTCACTTCAACACCAGCGAGAGCGTCCTCAGCACTGGGTACAAGAGCGTCTAAAATCACCAAAGCTTCTCTGGTTCTTATAAGTCTTAAAACAAAAAAACTGGCAGACACAATCTATGTATTGTGTCCACTTAGAATACAAAGTTCTTTTGTATTACCTCATCTTGTATCATGGAGGGGCCAGCTCCCCGAGTTTAAAGGGGTTGTCTCACTACAAGGATTGGTTTTTATGTTAAAGATCTTGCAAAAACAAGTCACTTTGCAATATATGTCCATTAGCAGTGTCCTACCTATTCCTAGATATCCCCTCCTGTATGGGCTGCATCAGCTCCTCAGGTCACTATAAGCTACAGACCGGTACAATCTCCCCGAAAGGCTGTCCAGCACTGGTTGCTATAGCTACAGACCTGGCTTCTACTGCAGCCTAGTGGAAGCCAGTAAACACGCCCCTAAATTCAAAGTGAAACCAAGAAAACAGGACTGAGGCGAGATGAATCAATGTAGTGAGACGACCCCTTTAAGGTAAGGAAATACAGAAACTCTGAAACCAGACGATGTGGTGCCCCCTTAGGTCATAAATTAAGTTAAGTCTGTAGGCTTGATAGCTAAACAGAGGTATGCAAGCCTGTGTGATTATAACTTGTGATACAACAATGGAAATTATAATTAGCGTAATATACAAGAAATGGAAATTATGACATCAAATAGTCACAAATTTCACTAGCACTACATGAATGTTGAAAATGTTTATTTCATTTGAAAGATTCCCCCGTCAATTTTACTTTGTGGCAAAACCCCTTTAAGCCATTTAAAAGCATTGAAATAGTTGTGGTAACGCTTTGAGATGTTAGGGGGTGTTATCTATCACATTTATCTTTGCTACTTCTGTTGATATGAGATAGATAGACAGACAGACAGATAGATAGATAGATAGATAGATAGATAGATAGATATGAGATAGACAGACAGATAGATAGATAGATAGGTAGATAGATAGATATGAGATAAATAGATAGATATGAGATAATAGATTATAGAAAATGAAAGATAGACAGACAATAGATAGATAGATAGATAGAAAAGAGAAAAAATAATAGAGATGAATAGATAGATATAGATAAGAATAGATAGACAGACAGACAGAAGAAGACAGAAGAGAAGAAATAGATAAAAGATAAAGAAGATAGATAGAGTTACAACTAGATAGGTAGATAGATAGATATGAGATAAATAGATAGATATGAGATAGATAGATATAGATATGAGATAGATAGACAGATAGATAGATAGATAGATAGATAGATATGAGATAGATAGATAGATAGATAGCGATATTAGATAGGTAGATAGATAGGTAGATAGATAGATATGAGATAAATAGATAGAGATGAGATAGATAGATATAGATATGAGATAGATAGACAGACAGACAGACAGATAGATAGATAGATAGATAGATAGATATGAGATCAATAGATATGAGATCAATAAATAGATAGATAGAGATAAATATGAGATAGAAAGATAGATAGATAGATAGATAGATAGATAGATAGATAGATAGACAGATATGAGATAGATAGATATGAGATATATAGATATGAGATAGATAGATAGAGATAGATATAGATAGATAGATTAGATATTAGAGTTATATGATTATAAAAGATAAATATGAATAGATAGATAGAGATAGATAGATAAACAGAAATCCATATTCAAACCTTTCCCCTAAAACTATCTGTCTGTACACTTTCACATATCCAAAACTGAAACTTTTTTCTTATTGATGTCATACAGTTACTTGTCTCCATGTATCATCAGCTTCACAGGATAAGCTGGATGACACCAATCACATTGTTCTCATTCCTTCCCTTCTTTATGGCACATGTTCTAGATGTCATTATGAAATATAATCTGATATCTCTCCTCATTAAGTTTATATATGTCTCAATAGATGTATCCAAAACAGATCATGACTGGTGAGGACACGCCCTTCTGCTGCTATCAGATAATTGAGGACAGGTTGAGAGTCATTAATCACGTCCCACTGAGTTCCAAGAACACATTTGGGAAAAATATAATAGTCAAAAGGAGGTAACGATGGGACAGTTCTGAGACAGTAAGCGATGGACTTGGACACTGCAAGGATGCAGATGAAAGCAGCTATCTCACTTATTCTATTCATTTTCCTCCGATGCCACTTTGGTAAGAGAACATTGAAGAACACCAATGGGACTGGCGGTGCTGGGTATACCTGCTGGTGGGATAAGGAAG
Organism: Phyllomedusa bahiana; assembly: GCA_025379985.1. Classification (NCBI taxonomy): domain Eukaryota; kingdom Metazoa; phylum Chordata; class Amphibia; order Anura; family Hylidae; genus Phyllomedusa; species Phyllomedusa bahiana. The sequence continues at coordinate 17,360 of JAODAL010062266.1, read as the reverse complement.
ACCTTGCTCCTGTCCAGGATACTGATAGGATGTCCTATATTTGGTATAGGAAGACTTGAAGAAAAATTAAGGTTTTTGGTTTGGTATAAGATGTTGTAGTAGAGATGTGTAATGGTTTGGGTAAAAGATAAACGTGGGATAAAAAGACAGCTAGAAATTGGATAGATACATAAAATAGATATCAGATGGAAAGATACATGGATGCATAGACAGAAGCAAATATACACTCACCGGCCACTTTATTAGGTACACCTGTCCAACTGCTCGTTAACACTTAATTTCTAATCAGCCAATCACATGGCGGCAACTCAGTGCATTTAGGCATGTAGACATGGTCAAGACAATCTCCTGCAGTTCAAACCGAGCATCAGTATGGGGAAGAAAGGTGATTTGAGTGCCTTGAACGTGGCATGGTTGTTGGTGCCAGAAGGGCTGGTCTGAGTATTTCAGAAACTGCTGATCTCCTGGGATTTTCACGCACAATCATCTCTAGGGTTTACAGAGAATGGTCCGAAAAAGAAAAAACATCCAGTGAGCGGCAGTCCTGTGGGCGGAAATGCCTTGTTGATGCCAGAGGTCAAAGGAGAATGGGCAGACTGGTTCGAGCTGATAGAAAGGCAACAGTGACTCAAATAGCCACCCGTTACAACCAAGGTAGGCAGAAGAGCATCTCTGAACGCACAGTACGGCGAACTTTGAGGCCGATGGGCTACAGCAGCAGAAGACCACACCGGGTGCCACTCCTTCAGCTAAGAACAGGAAACTGAGGCTCCAATTTGCCCAAGCTCATCGAAATTGGACAGTAGAAGATTGGAAAAAACGTTGCCTGGTCTGATGATCTCGATTTCTGCTGCGACATTCGATGGTAGGGTCAGAATTTGGCATCAACAACATGAAGCATGGATCCATCCTGCCTTGTATCAACGGTTCAGGCTGGTGGTGGTGGTGTCATGGTGTGGGGAATATTTTCTTGGCACTCTTTGGGCCCCTTGGTACCAATTGAGCATCGTTGCAACACCTTGTGGAATCTATGCCACGAAGAATTGAGGCAGTTCTGAAGGCAAAAGGGGGTCCAACCCGTTACTCGCATGGTGTACCTAATAAAGTGCCCGGTGAGTGTATGAGAATAAAAGGTTCATGGATAGATAGACACATACATAGATAGAAAGATCCTTATGTACATATTTAGATACATAGGTAGATACATATAAGATAGATACATAATAAGATATGAAATAGAATGATACATAGGTAGATATTAGATAGATGAATAGGTAGATATGAGACAGATAGATAGATAGATAGATAGATATGAGATAGATAGATAGATATGAGATAGATATGAGATAGATAGATAAATAAATAGGTAGATATGAGTAATAGAAATTAGAAACATACGTATATAGTCAGATAGACCATAGAAGTCAATAAAGTTACGCTACATTATTATTTCTGCAGTATTTACTTATTACAAAAAAAGCAGTGGCTGTTTCTGCTGATAGATAATATACAAAGGTAATCAGGCTGATACAATAGGCAGATATATGATAAATAGATCTACAGTAGATATGAGATAGATGACAGATGTGAGATTTGATAGATAGATAGGTAGGTAGATATATATGAGATTAGATAGAAATAGAGATAGACAGACAAATGGATGTGAGATAGATAGAAAGATATTGATACAATGGACATGTGTAGCAGGTAAAATATTAGATAAAGATGACATAGGTATACAGATGGAATCAGATCTGTAGACACATGGGTATAGGTGTATATAGATCAGGTAGTGCCTATTTCTTACACAGAGTATTTAAGATACCTTATGTTACAGTACGGTCTGCTATTTTAATGGAGGGCACTGCTATGGGTCTACGGAGGCTGGCAGTGTGGTTGATAATCCTATAAGGGAACTTTTGCTGGTACTGTTGTGCCTGGTATTATTATATGCTTTTTACAACACATATATTTATGGTGTAGTAGTGTGTGAGGAGATGACACTGCTGTGTGCACTGTGCTGTGTATACATGTCATGGTGTAGTAGTGTGTGAGGAGGAGATGACACTGCTGTGTGCACTGTGCTGTGTATACATGTCATGGTGTAGTAGTGTGAGGAGGAGATGACACTGCTGTGTGCACTGTGCTGTGTATAAATGACATGGTTTAGGGGGGTAGGAGGAGAAAAAACCCTCTGTGTGTCACTGTGCTGTGTATACATGTCATGGTGAAATTGGGGGGGGAGGGGGGGATGAAAATGCTGTGGCACTGTGTGTTTTAAAAGGGTCATGGTGTATTTGTGGGGGTGAGGAGGAGTTTAAACACTGCGTGTGCACTGTCTGTGTTTCCCTTATCATGGTGGTTATTTAGTGTTTGAGGAGATGATACTGCGTGTGAAACTTTTGCGGGGTATACAGGGTCAGGTTTGTAGTAGTGGAGGAGGAGAAGAAAACGGTTGTGTGCACTGTGCTGTGTATCATGTCATGGTGTATTGTGTGAGGAGGAGTTTCCCACTGCTGTGTGCACTGTCCCTTTTTAAATCATGTCAGGGTTTGAGTTGGTGGGGAGGGGAGAAGACATTTGCTGGTGCACTGGTTTGTGTATACATGTCAGGGTTGTTTATTTTTGGGAGGAGGAGATGAAAAACGGCTGTGGCTTTTTCTGTTTTCCCAAGCCCAGGTTTTTGGTGTGCGGAGTGAAAAAGCTGGTGCCCCTGTGCTGTTATACATGTCAGATGAAGAAGGGGTGTGAGGAGATGACACTTCTGTTTTGCACGGGGGTGTGTTTACAGGGCTTTGGTTTTTAAATTGTTTGAGGAGGAGTTTACACGGCTTTGGGTGCCATGGGGTGTATAAAAGTAAAGGTTGTAGAAAGTGTGTGAGGAGGAGTTGTCACGCAGGTGCACTGTGCGTGTTACAAGGGTTAATGGTGTTTTTGTGTTTAGGAGGAAAAATGACACGTTGTGCACGGTGTGGGGTATCCCCATGTCATGGGTAAAAAGGTTGGGGAGGAGATCCCCCGCTGGTGAAACCGTGCGTTTTTAAAACATATCATGGTGTAGAAAGTGGGGGAGATGACACGGCTGGGGCACTGTGCGGTGTTTTTCATGTTATGGTGAAAGAAAGTGTGTGAGGAGTTGACACTGCCTGTGTGCACTGTGTTTTTGTATACATTCATGGTGTTTGTTAGTTGTGAGGAGAAAAAACCCCTGCTGTGGCACTGTGCTGTGAAAACATGTCATGGTTTTGTATTTGGGTGAGGGGGGGAAGGGACACCCCGTTGTGACTGGCGTGGTATAATGCCCATGGTGTAGTATTTTTTGTGGTTTTGGGAAAGGGGGAGGGCCCGCTGTGGCCACTGTGCTGTGTTTACTGCTTTGGTGTATTTTTGGTGGGAGTTTACACGGGCTTTGTGCACTGTGCGTGTTTTTTAAAAGTCTTTGGTGTAGGGGTTTTTGTGAAGGAGGGTTTACATCCCTGGTGATGGGTGCTTTTGTATCCTTTAATGGGTAGTAGTTTTGTGGGGGAGGAATAAACCTGCGTGGCATGTGCTGTTTTATACGCCTGGTGTATTATTTTTGAGGAGGGATGACATTTGCTGTGTGCACGGGTAGTGTAAAACCAAGTCAGGGTTTGTTGTAGTGGTGGGGGTAGTTGACACTGCGGGTTTTGCACGGGCATTGAAAAAAATGTCGGGTTTGTAGTAGGTGTTAGGGTGACACTGCGTGTGCACTGTGCTGTGTATCCCAAGTCATGGGGGAAAGTTGGGGGGGGAATGACACTGCTGTTTGCACTGTGCTGTTTTAAAATTTGTAAGGGTTTGCAGTAGTGTGTAAAGGAGATTACACGCTTTTTGTGCACTGGTTTGTTAAACATTTATGGTGAGTTTTTGTTTTAAGGGGAATACACTGTTGTGTCCCGATTTGTGCGTTTTATAAAAATGTAAATGATGTAGGTGGGGAAAAGGAAAAGAACACTGCGTTTGGCCGGGTCTGTGTATAATGTCAGGGTTTGTAGTAGTGTGGGGAGGAGAGGGACACGCTGTGGACTGTGCTTGTTATACAGGGCCCATGGTTTTAGTGGGGTGTGAGGAGGAGATGACAGGGCGGTGTGCACTGTGCTTTTGTTTCCCATGCCCGGGTGTAGTAGTGTGGGAGGAGGAGTTGACATGCTTGGTGCACTGTGCGTGTATAAATGTTTTGGTTGTAGTATTTGTGGGGAGGGGAATGACACGCTGTGTGACAGTGCTGTTTTAACAGGCCCATTTGGTGAGTAGTGTGTGAGGAATGACACTGCTGTGGCACTGGCGGGTTTTTCATTTAAAGGTTTGTTTTAGAATGGGGGAGGAATACACTGCTGTTACCGTGCTGGGTATACATGTCATGGTGTAGAAAAGTGTTTTGGGGAGGAATGACACGCTGTGTGCACGGGGGCTGTTATCATGAGGGGTTTTTGTAGGGGTTTTAAAGGGGGGTTTACCTGCTTTTGTGAATTTGTCGGGGTATAAAGTAATGGGTATTTGTGTGTGAGGAGATGACACTGCTGGGTTGCCCGTGGGTGTATAAAATTAAAAGGTGTAGTAGTTTTTGGGGAAAAGGAGATGACACGGCCTGGTGCACTGTGCTAGTTTAAATGCCCAAGGTGTAGGGGGGTGTGAGGAGGAAAAGACCTGCTGTGGGCCGTGGTGTATACATTTTTAGGGTTTGTAGAATTTGGGGAGGGTGACATGCTTTGTGCACTTTTGCGTGTAAACAAAAAATGGGGAGTAGTATGGAGGAGTTACACTGCTGTTTGCCTGTGCTGGTTTTTATACATGTCGGGGGGGGTTTTAGTAGTGGTGAGGAGAGGGGACACTGCTGGGGTGCACTGTTATGAATAGGGTCATGGTGTTTTGGGTGCTTGGGAGAGATGACATGCGGGTGCACGTGCTGTGTATACATGTCTTGGTGTGTAGTGTGAGAGGGGAGATGAAACAGTTTTGGGGGTTTTGGCACGTGTGTTATACATGTCATGGTGTAGTAGTGGGGTGGGGAGGAGTTGACCTGTTTTTGGGGCCTGTTCTTGTATACATGTCAGGTTTGTAGTAGTGGTGAGGGTAATGCACTGCGGTGCACTGTGCTGTGTATCCCATGTCAGGGTGTGAAGTGTGAGGAGGAGTGACACTGCTGTGTGCACTGTCTGTGTATACATGTCATGGTGAATAGTGGTGAGGAGGAGTTTGACACGCTTTGTGCACTGTGCTGTGTATACATGTCATGGTGTATTTGGGTGTGTGGGGAGGGAGATGACATGCTTTTGGCACTGTGTTTTTATCCATGTCATGGGAAAGTAGTGTGGAGGAATGCACTGCTGTGTGCACGTGCGGTGTTTACATGTCATTTTTTGTAGTAGTGTGGGGAGGAAAGAAAATGCTGGGTCACTGTGCTTTTTAAAAACATATCAAGGTAAGTAGGTGTGAGGGGGAAAAGCCTGCTGAAATTCCGTGTTTTGTTATTTTTCAGGAGTATTTGTTTTTAGGAGGAGATGACATGCTGGTGCACTGTGCGTGTATCATGTCAGGGTTGTATTTTGTTTGAGGGGGGGAATGACACTGCTGTGTCCCTGGGGTGTGTTTACATGTCAGGGTTTTAAAAGTGGTGTGATGGAGAGGGACCTGCTGTTTTTGCACGAGGCTTTGTTTTCATGTCATGGTTTTAGAAGTGTGAGGAGGAGTTGAAAAATGCGTGTGAAACTTGTTTGTGTAAACCAGGGTCTTGGGGTTGTGGTGGGAGTTACATGCTGGTGCATTTTGGCTGTGTATTTTTCAATTGGGTTTTATAGAGGGTGGAGGAGATGACATTGCTGTGTGCACGGCCCGTGTAAACATTTTCATGGAGTATTTGGTTGGGAAATACACGGGCCGGGTTGAAATTGGGCTGTGTAAAAACTTTTGTCATGGGTGTATTTTATGTGGGGAAAAGGGATTCACTGCTTGTCCCACTGTGCTGTGTTTTCCTTGTCCCCGGGTGTAGTATTTGGTTGTGGGGAAGGGGAGATGACACTGCTGTTGCATGTGCTGTGTATACTTTGTCATGGTTTTGTAGTGGGGTGAGGAGGAGATTGAAAATGCTGTGTGCACTGTGCGTTTTTTAAATTTTCAGGGTTAGAAGTGTTTTGAGGAGTTTGACACGCTTTTTGTGCACTGTGCAATGTATACATCTATGGTTTTAGTAGTGGAGGAGGGGGATGACATGCTGTGTGAAAGGGGTGCTGGTATAAAATGCCCATGGTTTTATTAGTGTTGAGGAGATGACATGCTGTGTTGCACAGTGTGTTTTACATGTCAGATTGAAAGAAGTTTTGTAGGAGAGGGACATGCTTTTTGGGGCACGGGTCGTGTTACATGTAAAGGTTTTGGGTTATTTGTGAGGAAAGAAAAACTGCTGTTGCACTGTCTGGTAAAACATGTCTTGGTGAAAGTAGTGTGTGAAAGGAAAAGAAAACTGCGGGGCCCACGTGCTGGGGAAATCCCTTTGTCAGGGGTTTTTGTAATTTGGGGGTTGAGGGGGGAGAGGGACACTGCTGTTTTCCTGTGCTGGTAAACATGTAAGGGTTTTGTGGTAGTGTTGGAGGAGGATTGCCCCGCTTGTGAAAAGGCTGTGATACATGTCATGGGTAGAAGTGGGGAGGAGGAGGGGACGCTGCTTGGGACACTGTGCTTTTGAAATCATGTAAAGGTGTAGAAAGGGGAATGAGGGGGAAATTTAACACTGCGGTTGGATTTGTTCGTGTATACATGTCATGGTTTTAGTGTTGTGGGGAGGAAATGGACATGCTGTGTTGCCTGTCCCTGTGGATACATGCCCAATGGGTGGGAGTTGGTTGAGGGGGGAAAAGACATTTGCTGTGTTACGGTGCGGGTGAATACATGTAATGGTGAAAGAAAGTGTGTGAGGGGGATGAAAATGTTTTGTGTTTACTGTGCTGTGAAAAAATTTTGCAGGGTGGGAAATTTGTGTGAGGAGTTTACACTGCGGGGTTTGCACGGGTTTTTGGGGTTTTACGTAATGGTGTAAGTGGTGGGGAATGACACTGCTGTATGCCGTGTTTGGTATACATGAAAATGGAGTATTTGGTGTGAGGGGGAAAGATAAAACCTGCTGTGGCACTTTTGTTTGGGGATACATGCCCATGGTGGAAAGTAGTGGGGAAAGGGGGGGATGACCTGTGGGTGCACTTTTGCGGGGAAACTTTTCATAGTTGGGGGTTGTTGAGGAGTTTGACACTGCTGTGGCCTGTACGGGGGTTAATAACGCGGGTTTGTAGTAGTTTGTGGGAGATGCACCCCGGGGGTGCATTGTGCAGTATACATGTCATGGTTTTGAAAGGTGTGAGGGGAGATGCCCCACTGCTGTTTTCACTGGTGTGTAAAAGTAGGGGTGTAGATGTGGTGGGGAGGAGAGACACTGCTGTGTCACTGTGCGTGTATAAAATGCCCATGGTTGTAGTGTGTGAGGAGGAGATAGACACTGTTGGGGGCCTGTGCGGTGAAACCCATGCCCATGGTGTAGTAGTGTAAAAGGTGGGGAAATGGCAATGCTGGGTGCCTGTCCCTGTGTAAAATTTTTAATGGTTTTGTTGTGTTGAGGAGGAGTTTAAACTGCGTGTGCAAGTGTGTATACATGTAAATGGGGTAGTGTGGGGAGAGGGACACTGCGGTTGCACGTGTGTTATACTGTCTTTGGTGTTTTATTGTGGGGAAGGGGGATAAAACACGCTGTTGGCCTGTGCGGGTTTTTTAAAAAAATGTCATGGTGAAGTATTGGGTGGAGATGACACTGCGGGTGGGCCTGTGCGGGTTTAAAATGTATGGTGTAGAGTTTGTGAAAGGGAAAAGAAAACGGCTGTGGAAACTGTGCTGTGAAAACATGTCATGGTTTTGTAGGGGGTGAGGAGGAGATGCCATGCTGTGGAAACTGTGCGGGTGTTTAAAATGAAAGGGGGTAGAAGTGGGGTGAGGAGGAGATGACACTGCTTGTGCACTGTCCCTGTGATTACATGTCATGGTTTTTTGTGTGTGGGGAAAGGAGATAAAAACTGCTGTTTTGCACGTGTGTGTATACATGTCATGGTGTATAGTGTGGGGAGGGGAAAAGACATTGCGGGGGGCACGTGGTGAAATACTTGTCAGGGGTGTATTAGTGTGAGCAGGGGACATGTTTTGTAGCACGTTGTTTTTAAAATGTCAGGGTTTGTTTTTTTGGTTGTGAGGATTGGGACACTGCTTGGGCACTGTGCTGTGAATACATGTCAGGGTTTGTAGAAAGGGTGTGGGGGAGGGATCCCAACGCGGGGGTGCTTTTTCCCTGTTTATACATGTCATAGTGGGATGTGGGGGAGATGAAAACTCGTTTTGCCCCTGTACTGTGTATACATTCTTGGTGTGGGGTAGTGTGTGAGGAAAAGACACTGCAGGTGCACTTGCTGTGTATACGCCCATGGGGTAAGTAGTTTTTTGAGGAGATGACACTGCTGTGTCCTGTGTGTTAAACGGCATGGTTTTTGTGGGTTTTGTGAGGAGGAATGACACTGTGTGTGCACTTTTGTGTGTATACATTTCATGGTGAAAGTAGTGTGAGGGGGAAATACATGGGGTGTCACTGGGGCGGGTTTTTCCCATGCCCATGGTGAAAGTAGTGTTGGGGGGAAAAAATGGAAACCTGCTGTGGGGCAGGGGTGCTGTTTTTTAAAAAGTCATGGTGTAGTGGGTTGTGTGGGGTAGGAGATGACACTGCTGTGGAAGGGCCCGTTTTAAAACATGTCAGGGTGTAGTTGTGAGGAGTTTGAAAAAGGCTGTGGGGCACTGGTGTGTATAATGTAAAGGTGTAGTATTTGGTGAGGAGGAGATAACAGGCCTGTGTGAAAATTCGGGTTAACTTGTCAGGGTTTGGTAGTGGGTGGGGAGGGGGTTTACAATGCTTGTGGCACGGGCCCTTTTTGTAAATGTCATGTTGTGTATGTGTGGGAGGAGATAAAAACTGCTTTTGTGCATTTGCTGTGTTTTACATTTTAAAGGTGTAGTAGGTGTGAGGAAAAGACACTGCTGTGTGCACGGGTCCCTTTTGGTTTCTTGTAAATGGTGTAATATGGGGAGGAGGAATACCTGCGTGTGCACGGCTGTGTATCCCATGTCTGGTTGTAGAAGTGGTAAAGGAGTTTGACAAGCAGTGTGCACTGTGCTGTATATAAAATTGTAAATGGTTTTGTAATGGGGGGAAAAGGGGGTTTACACGCTGTGTGCACTGTGCTGTATATACATGTAAGGTTTTGTAGTAGGTGGGAGATGCACGGTTGCCGGGGCTTGTAAAACGTCTTTTGTGAAAGTTGTAAAGGGGGGGTTTCACGGGCTGGGGGCCTTGTGCGTTTTATAATGTCATGGGGTTGAGTAGGGGTGGGGGGGGGGAGGGCCCTTGCTGGTGCAGTGTGTTAAACATTTAATGGTGTTGTAGTTTTAGGAGAGGGCCCGGGGTTTGCACTTTTTCCTGTTTACCAAGCCCATGGTGGAGTATGTGAGGAGATGACACTGCTGGGGCCCTTTTGTTTTTGAAAACATGTAAAGGTGTAGTAGTGTTTAGGAGAAACAATGCTGGTGCCTGATTGTGTATTTTGGGGCAAGGGTATTAGGTGAAAGATAGCCCGCGTATTAAAAAGTTTACATATTTTTAAAGGGGACAAAATACTTTTTAAAAACCCTTATAATTTTCCCCCTTTTGATCCAAAAGGAAGCTAGAAATTTTTTTTTTTATAAAATTTAAGGGGAGAAATTTTCCCTCCCATGTTTTTTGTTGGCTTTTGCCTCAGAGTTGGGAAATGTAAATATTTTTTTCTTTTGGAAAACCTAATGATTGATTTTCATGGATGCAAAACCCAAAGGGGCTGTACCATCGAAAACCGAAGGAAATAAAATAAATTTGCCCTTTAATTGTCAGGGGTCACTTTTTTTGTTTTAAACATGAAAAATAGGGGGAAACAGAAAAGTTAAAAAGCTATTTGGAAACCCTCTTTTATTAAAATAAAAAGATTCGGTTTAATAAAGGGGGGGTTTGGAACCCATCAATATAGTAGGGGGGTCCCAAATAGAATTTTTTTCCCCTGGGGGCCCCAACATGGACAACAATAGGGGTTTTGGCAAAGGCAACTATGTCACCTGGGGAGGCGCGTAATGGATTTTGAAGTTTTACAATCATTTACCTTTGCAAATTGAAATTGATTTTTCTGTGTTCGGGGTTTTTTTTTGGGGGGACTTTTTAAACCAAAAAAAGGAAAAAAATTTAAACAGCTTTTCTAGTGGGGGGAGTTTTGAATTGTAAAGGGTTCAAATAGAATAACCAGAAGGTACTGCACTTTAAAGGGGTAATCTCACCATATTGATTAGCTTTAAATATGTAGGCAAAGGTTCATAAAGACTGTTACCAAATTCATTGCTGTTCCGATTTTGCTTTCTTTCAGAGTTAGGGCAGTTCTTATTTCCTGCCTGCTTACACAAGTTTCTCTAGTTACTGACCACCTTTCACTGCTCTAGCAGTGGCTAGTCTGGTGATGTCAATTCCTGCTGTGTCTTATCAGTAGCAAATAGATAAGAGCAAGAATTACTTATCCCTCCGTCACGCCCCACAAGTTTCTAGATTGTTTATTTCTTGACTTGTTGCAAATAACTGCTTTACTTATATTGCATTTTGTTATTTTTAAAGATTCTAAGTTTCTTTGAAGGTCCATGTCTCTTGTGTATAAAAATTCTGGGAATGTTCAGTTTCTTGTATAACATCATGTCTGAAGAAGGGAGCTAGTACTCTGGATTGCTTACCATCACATACACTCAGTTAGCCTCTAAAAGGTATTGCCTGATTTCTTCACTCTTCTACTTTCTATGGCTAACACGGTACAAATTATACTATCAGCAGCACAGGAGCTTGTTTATGGTTCTTACTGACAAGCTTAATCCCTATAGTGCTTTGTAGCCTTCTGCCCCACTGGTAAAACCCTTCCATCACTAATGTCCCTCTAACTGGCTCAGCTAGGAATAGCCAAGCTGAAATGTCAGTCACTGCTGTAGAACTGCCCACAGCCTGACCAGAAAGTGTAAATCTGAAGCTGCCTGTGAAGCAGCATGGTGAGGACAGCCATTTAAGCATCAATGTTGCTATCCCAGTTTTACCAAATGGCCAGCTGTTTTATGTATTTTCGGAGATGTAACCCAGGCTCTCTGATGTCCATGCACATTTACTGGTACAACAGTTACACAATATCACTATCCTCTCTTCTTAGCCGTTTTTATTTTCTGAATGTAGATCTTTCAATCCTTATGTGTGTATATATATATATATATATATATATATACACACACATCAGCATACTTCTATGTGCTAATACATACTGTCAGGCTGCTGTTAGGGCAGCACATCATTGATTGTTTTAATCTAGATGTAGATCAGTGTAGGGTCTAGTTTGAGTAGGGGCGCTCTTTTCGGGGCAGTCTCTTCACATGCTAGGTAGGAACTTTGTAGGGAGAGATATATCTTATCCCAGCCCCACCATATATCTTATAGGCCTTTTGGACCCTTTGTGGCTTTCTTGGTCCTATAGCGGTTATTTGTATATATATGTATATCTCCTGCTAAGTGTTTCTATATTTTATATATAAAGGTTATATTCTAGCTTCTTTGTTCTGGCAGTAATATACATTTTGAGAGAAGCTTCTAATACATGTTTCAGCACAGTGTACCCTAACAGTAGGCTTACTACACAGACAGCCCTGGAGCTATTCTAGGTCACCAGGGCTGACTGAGAAGGTTTTCCCCGGGCTCCATCAGGCACTGGGAAACTCCGTAACTCAAGTTGGCCAGGGAATCCCCTTTGATCATGCCACAGCCTCAGACCAAAGCAATCAAAGGATCGAAGGGGATTGGTGTCCTCCTCCGATCCCTGCCGTACTCAGAGGCTGCTCTAGGGACAGGTCTGTTTCTAGTCCAGCGGTGGAGCTGGGAGTTGCAAACCAAAAGACTTTGCTGTAGACACAGGAACTGCACAGCTGGCCGTCAAATGACAGCGGGTGGTCGATAAGGAAATAGGGAAATTCAATTGGAGCGGTGGATTGTAGGTGGCTGAAGAGGAAACAAAATGTGTGTGTGTGTGGGGGGGGGGGGGGACGCTGCACAAAGTGGTTGTGTGGCTCAAGGAGCTTGGATGCAAAGGGGAGAAATGAGATGGGGCAGAATTTGGACAAGCGGATGGGTAGGGGAGGGTAGAAATGCTTTGTACTAATGTACTTACATTTTGGGGGTCGGGAGTCATAGGAAATGTTGGTGGCTTCACAGGGTGAATTTCGGGTGCTTGTCTTTCTCTCATTCACTTCTACTGTCTTCTTATTTCCCAGGTTCTGCTCTCAATTGCTATTCATGTAGTGGGGAGTGTAAAGATAAAAGCACAGCGCCCTGTAAACAGGGGGAGCTGTGTGGGACACTTGAATCTGGTAAGTTTTTTTTCTTCTAAGATTTTGATATAAATTACTGAGGTCTATAATTATAATGAGTCATTTATCTGCTAAACAGATGCAGGGACCGTGCTCGGCTTCCATTCACCCGGTACAAAGCTTGTTTTATGTCCCTCCCTTCCTGGCAACTTTACCAACTTTTATTTTTTTTTTAATGACTACACCCAGACAGAGGAACACGGACGCATAATTACCCAATTAAAAGTCATATAACGATGCAGATACAGTGATTACAGTGATTCAGTGACATAGACCTGCTGTCTATGTCTTTTAGCCACTACGGGGCTCAAGGCAGCGGTGCCTCCTCAGCACGCTGGCCACAGGGCTCGGCTACACCCCTGGTTTATTTTACATTGAAGCGTGATCTTCCTCCATCCAAAATAATTTCAAGAAAGAAATCCTCCCCCCTGCACATAATATGTTTGTGTTTTTCTCTTCATGTTTATCATCAGCTTTTGCAATTAACCCCTTTCTGACCGCCGGTCATAATAATATGGCTCTTTGTTTTTTCTCCTCCGTGCTTTCCAAGAGCCATATTTTTTTTTTATTTTTCTAACTACATAGACATATTAGGGTTTGTTTTGTGGGACCAGATGTACTTTTTAATGGTGCCATTCACTGTATAGAATAATACTGGGAAACCGCAAAAAAATTCTATGTGGGGTAAAAAAAAACATACTTGTGCCATTTTTACAGGGCTTTAGATTTTACAGCATTCAGTATCTGCTATGAATAATGTAATAATCTGTATTCTGCAGGTTTCTTAATACCAAATATGAAGGGTTTTTGTTATGGTTTATTACTTTTAAAAAAATCCAGACATTTTTTATTTCTAAAATGTGCCCTTCAGCACCATGTTCTGCGACCAACAACTTGTTTGTACTTCACCTATAGACCTGAGAGAGGACACATCTTTCACAGGCTGAAGTGCACTTTTTGTTGGTACCATTTTGGATTAGACTGGATTGGACATAAAAATTATCAAAAAAACCCGCAATTTTGGCATTTGGAATTCTTTTCCTTTTACTGTGTTAAGAGTACGGGATAAATGATGTTATTTACAGTTATCTGTAAAATGCCAAAAGGGAGGTGATTTGAACTTTTGATATTTTTTTATTAATTTTTAGACTTTTTAAACATTTTGGGCCTTATGTATGAAAACTGTCTAGGTCTAAGACTGTCTGTTGCTTGTAGCAACCAGATTCCATAGCAACCAATCAGAACTCATAGCGACCAGTCAGAGCCCATAGCAATCAGAGCCCATATCAATCAGAGCCCATAGCAACCAATCAGAGCCCATAGCAATCAATCAGAGCTCATAGCAACCAATCAGAGCCCATATCAATCAGAGCCCATAGCAACCAATCAGAGCCCATAGCAACCAATCAGAGCTCATAGCAACCAATCAGAGCCCATAGCAATCAGAGCCCATAGCAACCAATCAGAGCCCATAGCAACCAATCAGAGTCCATAGCAATCAGAGCCCATAATGACCAATCAGAGCCCATAGCAACCAGTCAGAGCCCAGACCAACCAATCAGAGCCCATAGCAACCAGTCAGAGCTCATAGCAACTAATCAGATCCATAGCAACCAATCAGAGCCCATAGCAACCAATCAGAGCCCACAACAACCAGTCAGAGCCCATAGCAACCAATCAGAGCCCATAACAACCAATCAGAGCCCATAGCAACCAAAAAGAGCTCATAGCAACCAATCAAAGCCCATAATAACAAATCAACGCTACCCTTTCATTCCATATATTGCTCTGAAAAAATGAGAGGAGCTCTGATTAATTGCTATGGCCTCTGATTGGTTGCTATGGACTTTGATTGCTATGAGCGCTGATTGGTTACTATGGGTTCTGATTGGTCTCTATGGGCAACAAAGAAAGTCTTAGTTCTAGCTAGTTTTCATACATGTCCCCCTTTGTTTTTTTTAACTTTAACATCAAGTCTCCCTAGGATATTTGACCACTAAGGGGCTTGGTCTTCTGTACAACCTTCTGCATTGTATAAACAATGCAAAAGTGTGTACCAATATAGCGGTTCTATTACTTCTTTCTAGGAAGTAATAGAAACTAAAACATGGCAGCTATGGAAGCCTTCGTTAGGCTTCTAGCTGTCATGGAAACCAATTGGCACCCCGCAATCTCAGCGCCAGTTCTCATTCATTTAGATGCCAGGCCTGCGATCTCCATGGCATCTAAAGGTTTAAACAGCAGAGAATGGAGCCGGCTCCATTCCCTGAAAAAAGCAGCCAGTGTCAGCTGCAACTAACAGCTGACGACCTCCATCTATGTAGCAAACTTATGGAGTAGTCCAGCTACATAGGACCTTCCCGGCACCATGACATACTCATATGTCACATGTTGGTGAGGGGTAAATAGGAAAAATCTACTGTTTAAATTCTAAGCAAGGCAGCTCTGTCTGCCTCATTCGCAGCAGGAAATCCCAGCACCAGCTGACACATGGCCAAGTTCTCTGCTCAGAACCTTTATTTTGATTTTAAGGGGCATCTTCCAAAATGCTAAATAAGTTGTACATAGACCCACTGTTAATCAGTAACTCAATGGAGGGTCCAGCAGCTGAATCCCAAAATGATGTTACCAGGTGAAGCTGCAGGAAGCTACGCATGGCGCGGTTCAGATTCAGCAGTCACATGCAGTTTTCTCGTTACATTGTTGTCACATTCTGACCCTGTTGTTAATGATTTATTGTGCTCTAATAGTGGACGGAAAAATCCAAGGTCGGCAAATGAGCTGTGTGAACCAACAGTACTGCACTAACACTCCCGCATACAGCATGGTCCAGAAGTGTTGTGATAAAGATCTGTGTAATGATCCCAACGCGGCCAGTACCAACGCAAAACCAGGGGCCGACGACCACAGTAGAGGTAAGTAGTTCCATGCACGCTATAAATCTTCCTATGTGGGGCCTTTTTCTCCCTCCGTAAGAAAGCTTTATGATGTAATGTGCAGATAAACAGAACTGCTGAAGAACATGGACCTGCAACCCTCAAAGGACATGTGCACCCCCAAGCATCTACTGACACTGACGGGTCAAAGCTGGTGTACATCAGCCTTTTATCAGACTGAAGGGGCCACACCGAATGTCCCATCAGTCCATCTTACAAAATTTTGCATATTACCTTTCTGTATATTGTAATACCAATAATATCAAGGCTGTTAGTACAAATGAGATACAGAAATTTCTCCATTACTGTCCAGTGCAAGAAAGGTCATCATGGCTGGAAAATAAAGCGGAGTGCCACCATTCCCTTAACAATTAGTGAGTCTACTGCTGCTCTTTAATGACAGCTCTCAGTCACACAACAGAAGATGGCTAAAGGAAACATTCACTTTGAAAGAAAACAACATTACCCTTACATAAAGAGAATAGCTCACACTGTTGAACAAATTTTGTACAATTACATTACTTATCTGTACTGATCCTGTGTTAATCCTGTATTATACTCCAAGCTGCGGCACTTATTTGCTGGTGCAGTCACTGTGTTTCATTTCATTACTTATCCCGTATTTATCCTGGTTAAACCTTATTATCTCCAGAGCTGCACTCTATTCTGCTGTGCAGTCCTTTTAACATACATTACTTATCCTGTACTGGTCCTGAGTTGCATCCTTATTATACTCCCGAGCGCACTCACTATTTTGGGTGAGTCACTGGGACATACAAAACTTATCCTGTATGATCCTGAGTTACATCCTGTATTATACTTCCCGAGCTGCACTCACTATTTCTGTGGTGCAGTTACTGTGTACATTAATTACTTATCCTGTACTGATCCTGAGTTACATCCTGTATTTTTACTCGAGCTGCGGTCACTATTTTTCTGGTGCAGTCACTGTGTTAAAACATTACTTATCCTGTTACTGGGTCCTGAGTTCATCCTTATTATACTCCAGACTGCACTCACTATTTGTGGTGATCACTGTACATACATTACTTATCCTGTACTGTCTGAGTTGCATCCTAAATTATAATCAGAGCTGCACTCATATTCTGCTGGTGCATACTGTGTACAAATACATTACTTATCCTGTATTGATCTGGGGTTACATCCTGTATTATACTTCCCGAGCTGCGCTCACTATTCTCTGGTGCAGTTTACTGTGTACAACATTACTTATCCCGTACTGATCCTGAGTTACATCCTGTATTATACTCCAGAATTGCACTCACTATTCTGCTGTGCAGTCACTGTGTAAAATACATTACTTATCCTGTACTGATCCTGATTCATCCTAAAATTTTACCCAGAGCTGCACTCATATTCTGCTGGTGCAAATCACTGTTCATAAAATTACTTATCTGTACGATCCTGAGTTACATCCTGTATTATTTTTCCAGAGTGCCCCTCCCCTATTCTGCTGGTGCAGTCATTTTGTACATACATTACTTATCCTGTACTGATTGAGTTCATCCTGTATTATACTCCAGAGCTGCACTCCTATTTGCTGGTGCGTCACTATGTACATACATTACTTATCCTGTACTGATCCTGAGTTACATCCTGTATTATACTCCAGAGCTGCGCTCACTATTCTGCTGGTGGTGACTGTGTACAGACATTACATTACCTATCCTGTACTGATGTATTACCATATGCTTTATTGCTGCGCTCACTAATTTGCTCGTTGTCATTGTACACAGACAATGAGCTTGGTGATAGATAACCAACAACCCCAGTCCCTTATACAGCTCCGCTGAGCTAGTATCATGCATGGCAAGAGTTCATTTTTCTGATCTCCAATTGCTATTCATTGCTTGGTGCAACAGTCACACCTATTCTCCAGAAGTCATTCTCTCCCAT
>JAODAL010062265.1:0-19848 GCA_025379985.1 Phyllomedusa bahiana | reverse complement strand
ATTGGGGTCGCAGGTTTGGGGTCATGTTGGGGCTCGGGACAGGGATTTCTATGTCCAGTGAAATTTATATGGTGGTTAAAAGGGACTTCTTTTTCCGGCACTTTTTAATTGGGGGTCATGCAGGTTTGGGGCTCATGCTTGTGGCCCAGGACAGGTATAGTCAATATCCAGTGAAACTAAAAATGGTGGTTGAAAGATCCTTTTTCGGCACTTTTTAATCTGGGGGTCATGCAGGTTTGGGGCTCATGCTGCGTTCCGGACGGGGATAGTCAATGCCCAGTTCAATTAAATTGATGGTTCAAATAATACTGCCTTTGGCATTTTTAATTTGTGGCTGATGCAGGTTTTAAGGGTTGCTGTGGTACAAAAACAGGGATAGTGAATGGTCTGTGATTTTTTTTCTGTGGTTTTTTATACCTAAGTGTTTTGGGCCTAAGATGCAGCACGTACCCATTTGACTGTTGTGGATTTTAATTCAAGCTTCCCTCCAGCCCTGTTTGGGTGTAAGAATTAAGGTGTTGTAGCTCTCCAATAGACTTTAATGGTCATCGGCGATCATCTATCATCGACCATCGAATATCTTGTCGATGATGGCCGACTATCGACCATCGACCGATGTCGATAGCCAACGTAATCGCTCAACACTAGTAACAACTTTAAAAAACAAATAATACTTCTTACTTACTTTACACTTTTAAACACAATCACATAATACTTATGAAGTGGATTGCAGAACAGAAAGCCAACTGAGCTGTGAGCAAGCAATATGATGAGATATTAACATTCGGAACACAGACTGTCTTACCAACAATCCTGTACCTCTGTGACCTGTAGAACAAACAAACTTTTGCAAAGAGACACACACGCATATAACCTTTACCTGCTTACACTACACAGCTCACTAGAATATGCTCAGAGTAAAAGAGAGAAGAAAACAGAACAACAGAACATAAAACACAATGTCTAGTACTCCTAACTTTTTAAACAAAGATATGACTTATGTAGCAGCATTAAACACTTCAATCCTAACAATCCTGGGAGAGTGGATAAATATGGTTTACTGTCATGGGGGCTGGCGCAGGTGCCATCTCCCCCCACGGCCACCCACCTGCCCGCATGGGGTCCGGCGCGGGTGCCGCGGCTGCCCGCGTCCAGCCCCTCGCTGCTAGGGTCCCCGCGCCTGTTCACTTACCCTGTGCCTCCTGCTTCTGCCTGTCCCGGGCGCCGCGCGCATACCCGCTGCTTAGGGCGCGCACGCGACGGCTGGTCTGGATTTAAAGGGCCAGTGCACCGGTAATTTAGTCAATTGCTGGCCGCTTGTCCTATATAAAGGGAAAACGCCCCCAGCACTCTCGGCCAGATTGTTGGTGTGTGTTGCCTAGTTTAGAGGTGTTGGAAGTCCTGTCTGTTTACCGTGTACCAGTCCGTTCCGCTTCGTTTCCTGACCTTGCCTGTTTGCCGCCTGCCCTGACCGTCTGCCTGTCTCTAACACGAACCTCTGCCACCTGCCCTGACCTTCTGCCTGTCCCCGACTACGTCTCCGGATTACGATTCTGTACCCCGGACGCCATCGTAGGCAAGTCACGTCAGGGGTAGCGACCTGGTAGCCTCCTGCCGCAGCAAGTCCATCCCGCTTTGCAGCGGGCTCTGGTGAATACCGGGGGCTACTTAGACTCCCCTCCCTGGCGGGGGGTTAAATATCATCGCTTGCGGTGGTCCAGCGAATCCACCGAACCCTTACAGTACAATCTGGCCATGGATTCCGCCAGGGTACCTTTGCCTGAGCTCTGGGACGTCACGACGGCCGTCGCCCAGCAGAGCCAGCATATTGACCAGCTTGCGGCCATGATGCAGAACCTTGCGACCCATCTACCTCTGCCTGCGGCTGCTGCCGCCGCGCCAGCACCACTTGTTCCTGCACCCATTGCTCTACCGGCTCCTACACCGGGACCTTCTCTGCATCTGCCGCTCCCTTCACGTTATGATGGAGACCCCAAGAAATGCCGTGGCTTTGTCAGTCAATGCTCCAACCACCTCGAGATGTTGGGGTATCAATTCCCTACCGAGCGGGCTAAGGTGGCCTCTAGAATTAGCCTCTTATCAGGAGAAGCCTTGGCCTGGGCCACTCTGCTATGGGACCGAGGAGATCCGTTGACGGGGAATCTACAAGCCTTTCTCCAGGGGTTCCGCACCATCTTCGAGGAACCTGGCCGCACCTTCTCCGCTGCTGCAGCTCTGCTCCGTCTCCGTCAGGGGGACTCTACCGTGGGTCAATACTCTGTGCAATTCCGCACCCTAGCCTCAGAACTGGACTGGAACAATGAGGCGTTGGTGGAAACCTTCTGGCAAGGCCTCTCTAGGCACATTAAAGACGAGCTCGCTGGTTGGAACCTGACATCCACTCTGGACGAACTGATTCGGTTGGCTACCCGAATTGACATATGCTTTGCCGAGAGACAACAAATTCCGCCTCCAAGGGGAGGTCACCCGACCACGCCGAAACCCTCGTCTGGCACCCGTCTTTCAATGACCTCCACTTCTTCCGCCAATGGTTCCTGAGGACGAACCCATGCAAGTCGAAAGGGCTCACTTGACCCAGGAGGAACGCTCACAGCGTCGTCAGAGGCAGCTATGTTTCTACTGTGGCGGTTCTGGTCACTTCATTGGGGACTGTCCGGTGCGCCCGGGAAACTCTCACACCTAGGGCTCGCAGGAGAGGCATCCCTAGGTGTCAGTGCGGCCTCTCCCCGTCTGACCATTCCCGTACTCTGTGGAATTTCACCGGACAGCAGTTTTCAAGCCACCACCTTCCATGATTCGGGGTCCGCTGAAAATTTTATCAGCCACGCGCTGGTGTCCAAGTTTCGTCTCCCGGTGACCCCTCTGCAGAAACCCATGTTCGTCTCCTCTGTCAGTGGCGAATGCCTCAAGGATGCTATTCGGTTCTGCACTGTGCCCCTCACCTTGCAGATAGGCGCTCTACACCAGGAGACTCTGAAACGTCTCGTTCTGCCTCGCTCCTCTTCTGAAATCCTGGAACACAGGTGAGATTATCCGTTGTGGCCCCGCGTGCCACTCGCGATGCCTTTCTGTACTCCGTCCTGCTCTATGGTCTGCCTCTGTAAAGTCTACAAAGCCTCTGCCGGGTCTGCCCACTCCTTACCGGGATCTAGCCGATGTCTTTTCCGAAAGACAGGCCGAAACTCTTCCTCCACTCGGCCGTTCGACTGTCCTATTTGAACTGCAACCCGGTACTACTCCTCCCCGAGGCAGAGTCTACCCTCTTTCTGTCTCGGAGACCATGCAATGTCGGAGTATATCCAGGAGAATCTCCATAAAGGCTTTATACGCAAGTCCTCTTCGCCTGCGGGGGACGGATTCTTCTTTGTCGAAAAGAAAGATGGAACTCTCCGGCCCTATATCGATTAACGTGGACTAAATAAAATCACCATAAACATTCGATACCCCTGCCTCTGATCTCGGAACTGTTTGATCGCCTGCGTGGCGCAAAAAGTTTTTCCAGGTTGGATTTACGTGGAGCTTACAACTTGATTCATATCCGGGAAGGCGAAGAATGTAAGACGGCCTTTAATACCCATGATGGCCACTTCGAATATCTCGTCATGCAGTTTGGCCTCTGCAACGCTCCAGCTGTGTTCCAGAACTTCGTCAACGAGATCTTCCGCGACCTTCTCTATGTCTGTGTCATTGTCTATCTGGACGACATTTTAATCTTCTCTCCAGATCTAGAGACTCACCGCCACCACGTCCGCCAGGTGCTCAGAGGTCTCCGTACCCACCAGCTAAATGCCAAACTGGAGAAATGCCTGTTTGAACGCACCTCGTTGCCATTCCTAGGGTACATAGTTTCGGATCAAGGTCTCCAGATGGATTCCTCTAAGCTTTCAGCGGTCTTGCAGTGGCCCCGACCGGTGGGTCTCCGGTCCATCCAGCGCTTTTTGGGGTTCGCAAATTATTACAGGCAGTTCGTCCTGCAATTCTCCGCGCTGGTGGCCCCCCTGATGGCCCTCACGAAAAAGAATGCTAACCCCACATCCTGGCCTCCCGAAGCCCAAGAGGCCTTTAATCGTCTTAAAGCAGCATTTGCTTCAGCTCCTGTTCTGTCTCGCCCAGACCCGCAGCGTCCATTTGTCCTAGAAGTGGACGCCTCCTCAGTAGGTGCTGGCGCTGTCCTCCTTCAAAAGTCCTCCTCTGGGAGATTGCATACTTGCGGCTTCTTTTACAAGACCTTCTCTCCTGCCGAACGAAATTACGACAACACGCATGCCAGCGGATCGTCAGTTGCAGGACCATCAGGCCTGTCATCGCTGGGTCAGGGCCCTGTGAATCTAAGTAACGAACATCGTCGCCAATCTGTCCTTCAGTGGTTAATGCAACCTGCATCTAGCAGTCTTACCTCCTCGTCCTCCCAGTCACGGCCACAAATGTCGTCATCAGCATCATCAGCATCCGTTCAACATGAAGCAGCCCAAATGTCAACTCGTGTACCCACCACTGTGGATAATCCATTGTCTGAAGACCTCTTTGATGACAAAATGCGGTTGGGGTCAGAAGGCATGTTAAAAGATCAAGAGGATGATTTAGTCTGCTCTGACGCCCAGTTACTGATGCCATCAGAGGAGGTGAAGGAAGCCGGTCAATCGGCAAAAATCCCGGGCGGTCGGCAACGCCTTGCAGTGCCCCTTGCTTGTAGCCCGCAGCTTCTGGATGCAGAAAGTCAGGACGACCAAGTCACCTGTGTTGATGATGATGATGATGATGATGACGACATTGCGGATCCATCCTGGTCTTTTCCGCAGAATTTGCTTGCGAGCGCTTCATCAGTGGACGAGGAGGAAGACGATGGGGTAGTGTCAATACGGGTCCCGCCACAAAAAGGGAGAGGGCGGTCGCAGAAGTCCGCTGATATGATTCCGCCAGCCACGGTCAGCGCAAACCCCGCTCCTCGCTTATCGCCGTCAAAAAGGTCCAGGACCTCTCAAGCCTGGGCCTTCTTTGAGCAAGCCTCTGATTCACCCAGCGATGTCATATGCCGCCTTTGCCGTAAACGCATAAGTAGAGGCAAGAACCTTAAGTGGTTAACCACCACCAACATGTCTAGTCACATGCAGCGAATGCATGAGTTGAAATGGAGGGAACACTTGGCCAAAACTAATCAGACTAATCTCATCAGCTTCTATGAGGAAGTCAGTGCTAGACTGGATCGGGGTGAGGCACTGGATGTCATATATCTAGATTTTTCTAAAGCATTTGATACGGTGCCACATAAAAGGTTGGTAAATAAAATGAGAATGCTTGGACTGGGGGAAAATGTGTGCAAGTGGGTAAGTAACTGGCTCACTGATAGAAAACAAAGGGTAGTAATTAACGGTACATACTCATACTGGATCCCTGTTACTAGTGGGGTACCACAAGGGTCAGTATTGGGCCCTATCCTCTTTAACATTTTCCTTAATGATCTTACACAGGGAATACCCAGAAGAATTTCGATCTTTCCCGACGTTACTAAGCTTGTAAAAGAAAATCAATAAAATTAGAGGTTTTATTTATTTTTATTAAAAAAGGGATCTGGAAAATTTGGGAAAGGCCCGGGGCCCGGGGGGAAATGGCGTGGGGTTTAAAAACACTGATAAGGCAAGGGTTTTATGCACAGGGGGAAGAGAAACCCCTTTTACATGATTAATGTTTAAATGGGAAAAAACATTTGGGTTTAAAAGTGAATGGAAAAGGATTGGGGGAATCCTGGTGGACAGTAAATTTAATTTTGGGGCGGCCAGGGGTTAGGCAGCAGACCCAAAAGAAAATGGGATCTTGGGGTGGGCTTTAAAAGGGGCATAGAGGGCACATGTTAAAGAACTTTATTCCCCCTTTTATACAAGAAAGGGTTTTAGCCCAAACTTGGAATATTGTGTACATTTTTTGGGCCCCCAAAAGGTGCACGGAGAGACATTTTTGAGTTTGAACAGGTACAAAGGCGGGCAAAAAAAAATTAATAAAAGGCCTGGGGGGTTTTCAGTACACAAAAAGGGTTTGGGGCAAGATTAGGGTTATTTAGTTTAGAGAAAAAAAGGGCTTTGGGGGGACAAATAAATATTTTTAAATACATCAAATTTCCCATTTTGTGATTTTCCCCCAAAGATTTTTTTATACACAGGGCTGTATCTAGAAAAAGGGGGCACCCTTTTAAACTTTCTTGGGGGAACAAGAAATTTTTCACAAAAAAATTGAATGGAATTTTTACTGTAAGAGCGTGGACTAGGAATTCTCTGCCAAGGGGGGATTTTGTCTTGGTGAATTCAATAACGATTAAAAAAGGGTTTTTTGGGATGAATTTCTGGGCTTAAAAAATATAACAAGTTACATTTGGACTAGGATTCAGGGAGGGGTCTTTGGGTTCCAGGGATTTTTCTGATTGCCAGATTGGGTCAGGAAGGAATTCTTTCCCCTAAAATGAGGACAATTGGCTTTTTCCTCTTTGGGGGTTTTTGCCTTACTTTGGATCAAAAACCTTAGCCAACAGGCTGAACTAGATGGAGGGTTTTTGGGTCTTTTTTAGCCTTAAAAATTTTAAAAAACTATGAAATTTTAAAAAAAAGGCCAGCCCGGACGCCGGGCCTCCAACCCTGTAAACACCCCCGTCTCCGCCTCCTCTGCCCCCCAAAAAAAGCTTCCTCGCTCCCCATGTCTCTCGGTCTTGATCGGGAAATCACCCCCACTTCAGCCTCCACCTTTCCCCCCGAGTACCACCAGCCCCCAAAAGGGAAACCCCATTCCAAACCCCTTCTCCTTCTGCCATTTTTAAACGACCTGCCCCCCCCTTTTACGTGGCCAGTCTAGAAGCCCAGCCTTCTGTCTTCCGGGTTTTTGGGGAAGAAGAAAAAGAAACATTTAAAACCCCAAACCACCCCCCAAACCCAAAAAGCCTGAATGTCGACATTCCCGGCTTTTGGCCCTTGAAATTGTTTCCTTTCCGCCCTGGTGGACAAGAGGGGTTCCGCCAGGGTCAGGGGGCCCTCGCCTGCCCCAATAAAGATCCCGGAGCGGGGCTTTTCTTTGCCAGGAAAAAACCCGTTCCCTGCCCTGGCCACCCAAATCGTTTTTCATCAAAAATTTTCAAGCCCCCTTTGGGTTCGGCATTGTGTCCGGGAAAAGTCATTAAACCCCCAGACACAGGGGATTTGTAAGCAGGGCCCAAAGGGGATGCTATATCTCTGTGAAAGCCAAGGGGGTGAGCTGGGGGATACCCTCTGGGGGGAGGGGGGGGCTCTCAGGCTGGGCCCCACGCTCTTCAAAAACCCCGCGGGGATGGTGGGGCTCTTTCCCCAAAAGGCCCCTTGGGTGGCATCCGGGGCCCAGTGACACCGGGCCATGTTAAAAATTTTCGGCCTTGGGGGACCGCCCAACACACGGGGTCAGGGGGCTGTGGACGGCTTCCGAAAACGAAAAACCCGAGCGCTGGCTGGGTGAAAAAAAACCTTGTCCCCGGGAAAAGGTGGTGTCCCGTTTAAAGGGCGCAAATCGGGCTGGCCGCCCTTAAAAATTCGGTAGGCGGGGGAGAAACACCCCTTGCCTGGCACATGTCTTAAACCCTTGTCGCCCAAAAAATTTTTCCCTAAAGGACCCTTCCCGGGTCGGGCTGCCTGTTTGAAAAAAGGTTCGGGGGTCTGGATTTTGGCCCCTTCCCGGGCCTTTTCCCCCCTCCCTCGCCCCCCGGGCTGGGGGCGCGCTTCGGGGCTGGGGCCCTCCCCGTCCATCCGTCCCCATTTTTTGACGGGCAAACGCTGGTTTTCCCCCCTTTCCAATGCCCCCAGCGATTTTTGGGAGCAGCCCCAACCCATTACGCAGTCGAAAGTGACACATGGCCGGGAAAGGCAGGGGGTGGGACCCCCGGGGGGTTTTTGACCCAACCGTGTGGGGAGGCGGTGAAATAGCTCTGCAACCATCCTTGCCAGTTTTAAAGGCCCCCCAAAAAAAGGGTTTCAGGGGTGGACGATCCCCTTGGGTCAGCATGAGCTTTGTGGTGTTTCTTATTTTCCGGGAACGAGCGTTGGACATTTGGGAAACTTAAAGTCCCCCCAAAGGGGAAGGGGGAGGGACGGACCCCAGATGCAGACAGGGGAGCCTTTTCTCTCCCGGAAAATCCCGGGCCCCGACGGGGCCAAATTTTAAACGGTTTTTTTTTTTGGGCATGGTTGGGGTCCGAGCTAGTGAAAGGGGGCACCTCAGCTCCCCAGGGTGCACCCTTTCTGAGGCAAGTCGGGCCCTGTGTTTAAAAAGTGTGCCAGAGGAAAGCGGGGGGGGAGGGGGAAGGTTTTCGGGGGGACCCGGGGGGGGGGGACGGCCCCTTTCCCTTTTGGAAAGAGGTTGGCGTAAAATTTAAAGGCAGATGAGGGAAGGGATGTTTTTTGTAGTCCCCCTAAACCCCGGGCTTGGGAACCAAGGCTCCACCCTCCCCAACATGAGTGTTTGGATGCTCCTTTCACTCCGACTTGACCCTCGCTTTAAGGCCTTTAAAAAATTGAACAACGGTTAAATGGGTTCCAAACCCTTCAGGCCCCCGGGTAAAAAAAAAAAACCCCAGCACTTTAAAATCCCCCTTTCCCAAAATTGAGGGGAAAAACCCGGGGAAATTTGGGGAGACCTTGCTGTTTGGGTTTAAAAATGGAAAACCATCTGTTGGGGGCTGCTTCCCCGTTTTCAAATTTTCAGGGGTTGGGAACAACCCCAGTGCGTGACGCAGTAGAGTCCCCCAAGTAGCTTTAGCGGCCCAGAAACCCCGGGCCAAACGCAGGCAACGTGGGGGGAAGCCAAAATGGGTGACCTCTGGCAATCTTTTTTTACCACCTCCCCAAACCCCCTGCAATGCGGGCCCCAAAAGTTACAACACCCCAGAGACCGGGCTTAAGATTTGGTCCCAGGGACTATTGCGTCTCAACACCGATGTTTTTGAAATGGGGTTCCGGGACCCAATGATTTTGGGGGTATCCAAAAGGGGTATGGGCCCCGGCCCGGGTTTCCCCCAAGCCTTGGGGTGTTGCCCTCCCCAAGGCTCAGGTCATATCTGAGGGACCTTCGCACAGCCGGAGGGTCTTTAACAGAAAAACCCAAAAATTCCGGGGCTTTCCACAGATAAGGGGGAAATCGTTTGACTTTCATAAAGATAAAATTCAGGGCGGGATATCTTTTGATGTGGGGGCCCCCAAATTGCCGAGGTCACCGTTTAGTTGTGGTCTACTTTCACTTTTCCTTTCTCCAAACAAAAATTTTGGTCCTTTTGAAAAAACTTATTTTTAAATGACCCATTTTTTAAATGAAATTTTTTTTTCTCATTTCCCCAAAACATTTCATTTTGCTTGTTTTGCTGTGGGGGAGATTTGGTAAAAGACCCCAAAGGTTTTCAGGGGAAAACCATATTTTCCCTTTATCACTTCCCTCTTTTGAATTTTTTTGCAAATTTTCAAGGTTTTGGGGGCATTTTTGCCCCCACAATTTTTAACCCGTGGCTGAGAAAGTCATTTTATAATTTTTTGGGGCATGTTTCTGTGGTTTCAGCATTAATCATGGGCCTTTGGAAACAGAAATGTGGCTTTTAAGTGGTTTTTCCTTCCCCAATTTTTAACCCGGGGGCTGGAAGTTTTTTTATAATTTTTTGGGTCATTGGGTGCTTTTTTAAAAGTAGCAAAAATACAGGTTTCCCATTCTTAAAAAAAAGTTGGGTTTTTAATAGGGCTTTGTTCTTCCCCAAATTGGGCAAAAATGGCCCCATGGGGGCATGTTTTGAAATTTTTTGGGGGGATTTTGCTGGACATGAGTATACTACAGGGCCTATTTAAATTTGTTTTTCTAACAGCATTTGTTTTCCAATTTTTCCAAAGTGGCCAAGGGTCTTGCTTTGAATTTTTGGGGGAGGCATTTTGGCTGTGACATTCAAAAACCATAATACAGGTTTCCCATTCTAAAAAAAAGTTGGGTTTTAACAGGGCCCTTTTTTTTTCACAATGTTCAAGAGTGGATCAAAGGGGGATGGTGCTGTCAAGAAAAAAGGAATAGGTAGGAAAACTGTTTTAAAGGGACCCCCATATTGCTAAATGAAAATTGGTTTTTAAAGATCTTTAACTTAGCTATCAAAAACCCCTTTTTTTTAGGGCAAACCCCCTTTAAAAACAGTTAAAAAAAAGAAAACAAAGCCCTGGTGGGTTTTTTTCCCATTTTAAAAATTTTTGTTTTCTAAAATTAAAGTACTAAAAAACTTTCCCTGTACAAAATAGCTGTTAAAAAAATTCCTTGAATTGTACAAGGGAAAGGTACGGGAAAAAATTGCCCAGAGGTGGTTTTAGGGAAACAGGGGATTTAATGGAGCAGGACAGAAAAACAAAATTTACAAAAGGCCCATTTCCCCCAGCAGGGTTGGGGTTAAAAAAAAAAAAAAAGAATTCCCAAAGATAATGGGCCCCTTTTTGGGGAAACGGAGGGGGTTAAACCACCGGGTTTTTTTCCAAGTAACCCAAAATTTGGTCCAACTCATATGGAAGGGGCAAACCCCTACCCGGGGTATTGATGTGTACTGAGGAAGGCTGGAGTTTTAAATTGCCGTTTCTGCACTCGTTTCCCAAGCATGCCCTTTTTTCCCTTTTTTGGTTTCTGCGTCATAGGGTTTTTAAAACCTTTTGTTTTAAATTTAGATGACGGGGGCCACCCGGGGCCCTCTCACCGCACCCACTGTAATTTCCCGGCCCGGGGGTTCATGCTGGGGCCCGGGACAGGTATAGTAAATTTGCCCCGGTGAAAAAAAATTGGGGGTTTTAAAAGCCCCTTTTTTCCCGGCATTTTTTAAATGTGGGGGTCATGCGGGTTTTGGGGGTCATGCTGGGGCCAGGACAGGTTAGTCAAATGCCCAATTTGAAACAAAATTTGGTGGTTGAAAGACCCCTTTTTTCCGGCATTTTTTAAAATTTTGTGGGGGTCATGAAAAGTTTGGGGGTTAATGCTGGGGCCCCCAGGACAGGTTAGTCAATGTCCAGTGAAATTTAAAATGGTGGTTGAAAGGGACCCCTTTTTTTTTCATGCACTTTTAAACTGGGGGGTATGCGGGGTTTGGGGCTCATGCGGGGCTTTTAAAGGACAGGGATATTCAAGGGTTCCAGTTCAAGTAAGTTGGGGTTTCCCAATTAACTCCCTTTTCTGGCACTTTTTAAATTTTTGGGTGATGCGGTTTAAAGGGGTTTCTTTTCTGTGGTAAAAAGGGCCCCAGGGATAGTGAAGGGTTTGGTGTGTTTTTTTTTTTCTGGGCTTTTTTAAAACCCTTTAAGTTTGTTGCCTAAGTTTGTAGCATTTCCCATTTGACGGGTTGTGGTTTTAAATTTTTCCCAAAGCTTCTCCAGCCCCTTTGGGGGGTTTGTAAGAAGGAAGGTGTTGGGGGGGTCCCCATAGACTTTAATGGTCATGCTAAAAAAATCGACTGCTACTATCGAAAAACCTTATCGATGGTGGGGGGAATTTATGGGACTTTTGGGCCCGATTTTCGATAGCCAACTTTAATCGTCAACATTTGTGGGCCTTTCCCTTGTGTAAACCCTATCGTTAAAAATTTCGGTATTTCGATTCTTTCCATTTATCATCCCTTTTAAGTGGGTTAACAGATTATCGCAGAGGGCCAAATTTAAATTTTATGGGGGAGGAAAAACATTTCCCAATTCTTATACCCCAAAAGGGGGGAGAAAGCGGGAAAATTAACACCCAAACAACGGGTTAAACTGGATACGTGCTAAATTTGGGCCCAACGCAATTAGGAAACAAGAGTCACAGAAAAAAAGTCACAGACCTTTCACTATCCGTCCTTTTGGCCCCACCCCAACGCCCTCTTTAACCCTGCATGACCCAAAAACCCTTAAAAAGTGTTAGAAGGCGAGTATTTTTTGAACCTTCATTTTTTTTTGAAGGGGAATTGACTTTTCCTGTCCTGAATTGCGCATGACCCTTAAAGGGGGGGTTTTGCCAGGGATTTAATGTTGACGGGGGGATCCCCAAAAGGGGAAATTTAATCACTTTTTAAAATATGTGTTTTAACAAAAAGTAAAGCCTCTGAGAGTTTACGGCTTTTTTAAAAAGCCCTTTTTTAATTTAAAAAGGGGTTAAAATTGGGACCTTGCCGCTGGGCTAACCGGGCCCACCCGGCTTACGTGATGCCCTTTTTATATGAGGGACGGGGGAAGTTTAAAAGAACTGTGAAGGGGACTGGGGGAAAAAAAAAGCTCAGTATAGGTCTCTCTGCGGTTTTAAAGAACCCAAATGTTGTAATCTATTTTTGGGAGTTAATTTTTGGGGGACACTCCCTTTTTTCCCTCACGCTTTGCTCCCCCCCTCCCTTTTCCCCGTGCAGCGTTCTTAAACCTTACCCAATTTTTGGGTTTATCTTTGTTGGGGAAAAGATAACAGGTAAGGTAAGTCACTTCAGGCCCAAAACCCTTTTTTAAAACCTGTCTGACCACATTTTAAAAAAGTGCCGGAAAAAAAAGGGCCCTTTCGCCACCTTTTTTGTTTGAAACAGGACATTGACCTTCCCTGTCCTGGACCGCCGAAATAAACCCTCAATCCTACAGGCCCCCACAGTTTAAAAAGTGCCAGAAAAAAATAGTTTTTGAAAAATTTATTTTTTGTGAAATGGAAAATTAAATTTTCCCAAAATCCTTTTACGCGCATGCCCCAAAAAACCGCACGGGGTGCCCCTTATGGCAAATCTTTTAAAAAATTTCGAAATTAAGAAATAAGTATATTATTTTACTGCTGCGGCTAGAGGTTTTTTTCCCTTTTTAAAACTGGTGGAAAATCTTTTCCACATTACTTTTGAATGTGAAGAAAAACAAAAACAGATGTTCCCAGTTGGTCAACGAGGCCTTTTCGAAAATCCTGCATTTTTACTTTTCAAATGGGTTAAAGGGAAATTTACTGATAAAGGAAAGGTGAGGCTAAAAAAGTGGGTTCCCGCAGGGCCGGGGGGGTTCCAGTGGGTGCGGTGAGACCCCGGGGGCTGGGGGTTTTTCATTTTCTTTTTAACATGCGGGTTTAAACTAGGGGTTTCCGGGTTACAGGGGGTTGCGTGGAGAAAACTGGGGGTGTTCGTAAATCTTTTTAAAACACGCGGGTTAGATACCCGGGAAACCAAAAAATTTTGTGGGTTTTGGTGAGAGCCAGGGCTGGCACCCGCCCACTATTAACATGGAAAAAAATCCCCTTATGACGCGCAACGAAAACTTTTGTGCTAAAGCAGGGTGCGGAAGGGGTGAGCTAAGCCCTTTGCCCCCTTTGGCCACTGTTAAAAATTGTGAAGAAAAAAAGTCTTTTAAAAAAACCAAACTTTTTTTTTATAGTAAAACCCTTGTAGTATAGTGTATTTCATAGCAACTTCCCCCCAAAAATTAAAAGGCATGCCCTTTTTGGGCCCAAACTTTTGACAATTTGGGGAAGAAAAAAATGTCTGTTAGAAACCCAAAAATTTTTTTTAAAAATTAGGACCTGTAGTTTAGCTGTTTTCAACGCTGCAGGGCCCCAAAAAAAAATTATAAAAATAACCTCACCCAACTTTTAAAAAAATTTGTGAGGGGGAAACCCCCAAATTAGAAAAAAGCACATTTCTGTTCCCGGGGCCCCTTGTTTTACCCTTTTTAATCTCACAGACCATGACCCAAAACCGGGGGACAGTCCCAAAAAATTTTTAAAGAGGGGAAGTGATTTAAAGGAAAAACCCTTTTTTCCAGGGAAAACCGGGTAAAATTGGTTTTTTTTAAGTCTCCTCACCGCAAAAACCATTTAAAAATTTCCCTTTTGGGGAACTGGGAATAAAAATTTGCAATAAAAAATGACCATTTTTAAAAAATTTTTTTTTTCAAGGGGAAACCCATTTCTTTTTGAAGGGGGAATGTGAATAGACCGGAAACTAATCGGGGACCTCGGAAATTTGGGGGCCCCACAAACTTTTTAGGGGATCTACCCCTTTTTTTCCCTTTCTTGGTGAAAGTCAAATGATTAAATTATCAGTGGAAAAGTCGGATGCGTTTGTTTGTAAAAACCCTAAAGCTGGGGCCTGAAGGGTTTTCCGGGTTTCAAATATGCGCTGGTGCTGGGCAGGACAACGCTCAAATGCGGGCCCGGGGGAGCTCGGGGCCCCAAATTTCATCCTTTTTAGATACCCAGAATTTCGATTTGGGTCTGGAAATATCCCAAATCATCAGTTTTTGAGGGGCAGATAGTTTTTTGCCCCCTAAATCTTAACCCGGGGCTCTGTTTTGTCGTTTTGTGTGCTCGGGCATTACATGGTTGGTGAGGGGGGGTAAATAAGGATTTGCCAGAGGTCCCAAAATTGGGCTTCTGCCACAAGCTTGCTGCTGCTGCCACTAGGGGAAACTTCCCCAAATTTTGCTGTCACGTTCTGACGTTTTTTCCAAAATTGACATTTGAAGGGGAACGTGAAGTTTTTAACGAAACAAATTTTCCCCTTTTTGTTTAAATTTAGCCCCAGTCTCCAAATTTCCGGGCTTTTTAATTCTTTTTGGGTGGGGGGAAAGGAGGGGGTGGGGTTTTTGTTTTTGTAACGGGGATCGAGGAGGGGGGGCCCCCCGTAACTGTTTTTCCCATTTTGATGGCCTTAATGCGAGGTTTGTTAAAGGAAAAAGGGGTTTTTTCCAAGCATCTTTGTGAGAGTTTGGAGCCTTGTTTTCCAAAGCTTTTGGGGTCCAGGGGCATTTGCAAACTGTTTTTCCTCTTTTTTCCTCCTCTGCCTCAAATCCGTGCCCCCTCTTTCTAAGGCGGACATGGGTAACGTCGGTGTCCAGGATCCCCCCTTCCTCCCCCTGCTTCCTCCGCCTCGCTTCAAAAAGCCCGATTTGCCTCATTGCTGTACCCAAAAATGATGCACCACCTTGCACCACCCGGTCCCGAACCACCGCCTAATGAAGCCCCAATAAATTTGTGAACTGTCGGGGGGTTCGAAGAGAAAAAGGTCTTGTTCGATCGGCCCGTCTCCCCCTCCCTAATCTAAAAAAAATTGGGAAATCTCGCAAGAAAAGAGGTGCTTTTGATCACTATATTTACTATTTTGCCGTAGGCAAACTTAAACTCTTTCAGTTCTCTTTCTGTTAAAACTAAAACAAAACTTTTATTATTTTAAAACTTTTAACCCTTATAACACTTTTTTAAAAACCTGATTTTAACCTCAACTTTTAAACCTTTTTTCTTCTGAAAGAAGAATAAACTCCCCTTTTTTTTTTATAAAGTCTGGGGGGGCACCACCTATTAATTTGAAATTTCCCTTTTATCTATGCAAATTATAGCTCCAGATCGGGCCCCTAAGCCCTGATGAAGCCCGTTTGCTGGGGAAAAATGTCGGGGGGGGTCAGATATGAAAGTTTTAAATTGTTTTTTCTCACCTCTATCTCAAGTGTCACCCTGCAGGGGTGTCACAGGGGGCCTTATTTGTTCTTGTCCATGAGATTTGGGACGACTGCCAAGTAGTAGGTTGGGATCCCCTTTCGGGTTAATTTTTTCTATGTATAAGGGTTTTTCCCATTAAAAAGGTGGTGCTCCACCAAAATTGATTTAAAAAAAGGAGTTTTTTCTTTCTTTAGAAGCAAAAAAGGGTTAAATGGAGGTTAGAAATCAGGTTTTTAAATAGGGTTTTTAGAGGTTAAGAGTTTATATTAAAAAAGTTATTTTAGTGTTTAACAGAAAGAGAACTGATAAGTCAAGTTTGCCCCGGCAAAAATAGAAATTGGGTCTCCCCCTCCTCGCTGGGGGACCTGCTGTTTTAGAGTGTCCAAAAACTTGTTCCAGAAACTAAGTAACCACAATGCTCTGATGACAAGGACTTTTGTCCACATGACTTTTGGTGGCTTCTTAAAAAACTGCAAGGATGGTGCAGGCTTTTTTACTGCCTCCACTCCGGTGGCTAAAACCCCCAGAGGTCGCACCGTGCTTGTCGGCCATGTTCATTTCGTACTGGTAATGGCATTGTCCCTTGCTGCCACAATCGTGGAGCATGTGGGGGTGGAATTCCAGATGTTGCCAGTAACCTGGGGGTTTTGAGGGGGAGGCCGAGCTGACGCTGAAAATCAGCCGCCGGAAAAAAGCGGGTACAAAAAGGGGAAAGTGTGAGTCGACCTCGACCCTTTCCCTCAGCAATTGGCCCAGCCCCGGGGGGAAAAGCGTTTTAGAAATTCTGGCGACGAGGTTCATGAATGTCCCCGGGAAAAGGGATTTCCCCAGCCTAAGGGTCTTAAAAGGGAGAAAAGGAGATTTTCGCCCGTTTGCACCCCACTGGCCGGAACGGGGGTTCTTGTCACCCGCCGTGTCAGTCTCATTCAAAGAGCCGTCCACGCTCTGACTGTTTGTTGACGGTCTCTAAGACAGATTTAATTTAAAACACGCATGGTTTCTTGGGCACTGAGCTCCCAGTGGAATTTGGGGGGAAAAGAACCCCCTTCGGTTTTGAGAGCGTGCTTTAGGGGGGTGAAGCCCCGTTCCCACCGGAAATCCACCAGTCCCAGTGGCGTAACGAGATATAGCACCCTTTGGGCCGTGCTTACTAGTCCTGTATGGGTGGTCAGATGGACTTGCCGGCACGATGCGACAACCCTCTTGAGTTTTTAAAAAGACACTTGGTGGCCAGGGCAGGGAAGGCTTTTCTGGAAAAAAAATCCCTCTGGGCATCTGGTTTGGGGACAGGCAAGGGCCAGGGGCGGGTGGAAACAAATTGTGTCCCCCAGATGGAAAGACAACATTTCCAAGGCCCAAAACCCTGGCAATCCCCGACATTCAACTTCTGGCTTTGGGATGATTTGGGTTAAAATGTTTCTTTTGCTCCCAAAACTGGTAGACAGAAGGTGGCTGTAGATGGGCGCTGTACGGCGGGGAGGCAAAATAGTGGAAGGGAAAAGGTTTAGGCTGTGTCTCTGGTGGTGCTGGGGGTAATGGGGAGGGGGAGGCTGAACGGAGGTGTCTTGATTGCGTGGAGACATGGTAGTGAGGAAAGCTTGGGCTTGGAGTGGCGGGGGGGGAAGCGGGACGAAGGGGTGTGAAATTTGGTTGGGGCCCCGAGATCGGTGTGGCCTTTTTTCACCAAGTTTTCCCCCCATTTTAATCCTGCATTCGCTGCATGTGACTAGACATGTTGATGGTGGTTAAAAACCCAAGATTCTTCCCCCTACTGTGCGTTTTCCGGAAAGGCGGATAGAATCGCTGGG
Source organism: Phyllomedusa bahiana (assembly GCA_025379985.1). Lineage (NCBI taxonomy): Eukaryota > Metazoa > Chordata > Amphibia > Anura > Hylidae > Phyllomedusa > Phyllomedusa bahiana. The sequence continues at coordinate 2,593 of JAODAL010062265.1, read as the reverse complement.
GGAATCAGGGCTTGCTGAAAAAGGCCCAGGTTGAGAGGTCCGGACCTTGTGACGGCGATAAGAAGGGGGCGATGTTTCCCCTGATCGTGGTTGGTGGAATAATTTTGCGGAATTGTGCGACCACCCTCTCCCTTTTTGAGGAGGACCTGTATGACCTATCATGTCTTCCCCCTTGTTCCGTGTGAAGTGCTCGCAAGAAAAATTTTGCTGAAAAGACCCCATTGGATCCCCAATGTCTCATCATTTCATCTCAACCAGGGGAAAATTCCCCGTCCTGAAAATTTTACATCCTGGAGTGTGGGCTACAAGAACAGGCACGCAAGGTGTTGGGCCGCTTTGCCCGGGGGGATTTTTGTGATTGACGGTTCTTCTCCTCCTTGATGGATAGCGATTGGGCGTCAGGCACGCAAAAATCCTCTTTTGGGCCCCTTTTCTTTTTAAAGCCTTCTGCCCAAACCCCATTTTTTCATCAAAGAGGTCTTTAGAAAAATGGTTATCACAGTGGTGGGTAATGAGTTGACATTTGGGGTGCCTGCGCTTCTGTTGGATGGATGCTGACGTGTGCTGGCGTTTGTGGCCATGAATGGGAGGAATGGAGGTAAGATGCTGGATGAGGTTGCATTAACCACTGAGAACAGATTTGGGGACGCGTTTATATGAGTTCACAGGGACCGACTGGCGACGACGGCCCCGACGGGCCTGCAACCCACGATCGCGGGTTGTGGGTTGTCGCCAGCACTGAAAGGAGCACCTTCTCTCATACCTCGACCTCCATGTCCTACACCCCTCTTTGCTCGCTTACCCCCTGCAGGTCACTCCATGTTCAGAAAGATAAAAATTTCAAAGGGATGGAACAGTTTTTGACATTCTCTTATTGAAAGACGGCAAATCACAGCTATTCTTTAATCCCTCTAATTTCCAACAGCCGACTAGGATTAGAAACAGAATTGTTTCTATCAAATATCTGTGAAATGCGGTCTGGTGGAAGAACCGTAACACAAAATCAACAGTGTTCTTCCTTCAGTACCCGAGGTTTACAACTGCCCAGTAGGACTAGCAGTTGATAGTTTTCAACAAACTATCATACAAATTCACGATAAGTGCCAAACTGAGACGCACTGAGTGAAATAGAAGTATTAAAAAGTTATATGGATTACATATGGCGGTTTTGAAACCTTTGACAACAGGCGGCAGTTACTATGAAATAATGTGTAAAACAATTTGCATACAATTGCACGATTAGCGCCCAACTGAGATGCACTGAGTGAAAAAGAAGTATTGAACAGTTATATGGATTAATATGGCAGCCTTCGCACCACTGACAACAGGCGTAATTTACTATAAAATATGTATAACACAGTTTGCATTCAACTGAGCTCTATGCGCCAACCAGATGCACGGACTGCAATAGGAGTATTTAAATGTTATATGGATTAATATGGCGGCCTTCGCACCACTGACAACAGTGGTTTTAGTTTACAGCATATGTATGTGCTCAATTTTATAGACAAGAGTATAAGTAATGCCTATTTTAACATTTGTTTCACGGCCACAATAACTGTACGACCTGTCTTTAAATTAATATAGGGTCTGAAACTATAGTTGTTTAGTTTCCAAACATATAATAGCACTGTAATCATAATGACAATAAGAGTAATAACAATAGAGATAGTAGTATAAAAATATTAATTGTACAATTATAACTTATCACTCATCAGGATCTAAATTTAAGGTCACATAGCCAGATAGATTAGCCAACACAAAACTTACTAAACTTAGTAATAGAACATGCTTGGATAGTTGGGTCACAATAAACCACATGCTGTCTAGTTCAGGATTAACTCCTTTGGTTTTGTTTACTAGTTTTTTTATTAAAAACTTTTTAAATTCTTTTAGCTGAAAAAACATGTAAATGATCAATGTACCGTTATACATGGATCAAGTTAAAAAACAAAGTCGTAAAACAAAGTCTAATTCCCACGTTTGTACATTTAGAAACCCACTGACAATATAGAGATGAAATGAATGTAGTGGGTGACATTCTGTACTTAAATACATGCATTCCTGAATTTATCTCGGTGGGAATGGTCACAGAGGATTATAAAATTGTCTAGAACATTAAAATCATAAAAAGTGTAATAAATGACTTTATAACTGTAGTAAAGGTGCAGTAAATATATAGCAAAAGGTTTCTGCAGATGTTGCTTTTGCAGCATTTTTAGACCTAATGGGACTCGTAGAACTGAAGTTGTTTTGTGTTTCAATATTTTGGCCGTAATTGAAAAGACTATTTTTTTAAATGAAAGTCAATATCAAAAATATTATAACATTATTATCATTATTTTTTACAATTAAATAAACAGTATACATTACAATTGCAAAAAAAAATAAGTGAACCGTTTGGAATTACTTTGATTTTTACATTGATTACCAATAAAATGTGGTTTGTTTGTTATCTAGGTCAGTTATAGAAAAACACAATCTTTCTAAACTACTAACACACAGTTGTACTGCTCATGTCTTTTATTAAACTATTGGTAAACTATCTACACTGCAGGGGCAAAAAGAAAGTGCACCCTTGAATTTTAAAATA